>OZ008367.1:144897835-145076059 GCA_963931995.1 Phaonia tiefii | reverse complement strand
ACCAGAAAAAAGTCTTTGGAGATGCGAAACCTTTGAATAAAAGTCTCACCGTCGTATTTTTCAAAGAGTTTCTGCCTATTTTCAAACACTCGTGGCCTTCTTGTAGGGCGCCGTGAACCCAAAATTTAAATATTATATAAATCCATTGCTTTATATTATTTTATTTATTAATGTGCACAAATTCATAATTTATTTTGTAAATTTAATTTGAATTTCGTTGTCACAATTCCCTCGGTTAGTAGCAGCTAATCAGCCGTCGATCTCTGATTAAGTTAACCGCACTTTAATCAATGATTTGTGCTAACCAACGTTTATGAAAACGAATTTTATGAACATCTCCGGTTAAACTCTGATTAAGCACTAATCAGCGTTTATGAAATCGGGCATAAATCGAGTAAAAATTGCATGTAAAACCTTTTTGCCGTAGAATGATAATCACGACATTATCCTGATAAAAGAGTGCATGTAAATGAGCTGTTGGAGTAAAGTTATTTGTGTGATTAACACGCAAAGTATTAAAATTGAAGATTTCTCTTATTCTCTATATGTTTTCCCAAGTCTTTTACGGACTTTTTGACGTAGAATACGTCTTACGTTACGGTATGAGGAGTCATGTCAGGTTTTTATTGTTGTAATCTTTATTTCATTGAATTTGAGGAAACGGCTAGATGAATTTTTTTAAAATTTTTTTTGTAGGTAAATGAAGATGTTATCTTTCGTTTGATATACATTTCATATTGGTTGATATCTTCCTAATAGTTAAATTTCTCAAATGAAAATTGTTTAAACACATACACTCAAACATATGTGTGGTGTTTGGTTGAGTGTTTTTGGTTGCTCAACATTGCTTAGGAACATGTATCTAGTAAAAAGTGAAACGAACAGCAAGCTAATGTTGCTTGGCAACATGTATCTAGTAAAAAGTGAAACAAACAGTAAGCTAACGTAATAAAGCTTTTTTTGCGAAAGCTTCAATAAAGCTGTTGTAACATTAATTTTGAATTGTAAAGCGTAAAGCTTTCACACAACGCTCGAATGTTAATGCGAAGACTCGATAGGGTAAACCTTTTTTAATATTAGGGCGGCCCTGTCAACATTCGCAGAACTTATTTCAATAAAAATATTAATTAAAATACATAAATTAAATTAAGTTTAAAAAAATTGAACATAATATTTTTTTTTTAAACGGACTTGAATCAAATGCCGTTGGTAAATATAAAAATTACAGCAGACAGTTGTCCTGTTGGACAACTGTTGTCCAGTTGGACTGTCCCTGCAGGCTGTGTCAGAGACACGGCCATTAAGTTTAACGTAGAATACGCCATCCGATAAGACAGAAAACATATATAACAATAAATTCATTTGCTTATATTATTTATCATTTATTGTTATATATGTTTTCTGTCTTATCGGATGGCGTATTCTACGTTAAACTTAATGGCCGTGTCTCTTACACAGCCTGTAGGGACAGTCCGTGGCCGAAGGCCTCGGACAACTGTCTGCTGTAATTTTTATATTTACCAACGGCATTTGATTCAAGTCCAGTGTTGCCATTTGAAAAAAATATTTCCGACCAAAAATTTTCATAAAAACGACCAAAAACCCAAGTAGCCGACCGAAATTGCGAAATAAGTCCTAAATTGTTTTATTATTCTTGTAACATACATTTTTTATTTGAATATACATTCATAGCGTAACGTAAGACGTATTCCAAAATAAATTATGAATTTGTGCACATTAATAAATAAAATAATATAAAGCAATGGATTTATATAATATTTAAATTTTGGGTTCACGGCGCCCTACAAGAAGGCCACGAGTGTTTGAAAATAGGCAGAAACTCTTTGAAAAATACGACGATGAGACTTTTATTCAAAGGTTTCGCATCTCCAAAGACTTTTTTCTGGTTTGTTTCCATTTTTTATCTCAATGCAAATTTAAACACCCAACAATGAAACGAATTTGAAACAGCCAAACAATGAATGTAAACAAAAGTATAGGGTATGTTCAGTGCTTTTGCTGTAATTTTTTCTTTCTTCATTCACAATAGTCAATGTAATCAATGATTAGCTAACCGGGCTTTGGTGAAAACGAAATTGTCATTTCAGCTAATCAATGATTACGAAATCATTGATTAGGCAAAATTTAATCAGCGTTTATAATAATGGCCCTTAGTCTTTAAATTTTTATATTTCATGATGGTATTATGGAATTATACCGGGTAATGGCAGGAGAATTTGTATGTGTTTTTTGTAAACATAACTTTTTATTTAATTAACGACAGTGTTATGTGGAATTTATTTAAAATTTCTTGATATTTTGCAAGTATTTAGGAAATAAGGAAAGAAAGTAAAATAGCTGATAATTTAACACTACCTCTTATATCAATCATTTTGTATGTGTTGTCATTAATAGCGCGTTTACATGCACGTATGCGCGCGTTTACATGTCGTGATTACCATTCTATAGAAAAAATGTGTTTATACGAAATTATGGAATGATGCAATTATGGAATTATATCACGTGGTGGCAGGAGGATTTTTCAGTGCTTTGTCAAATATTCTTACTACCACGTGGCAGCAGTGACAAAAGCTACGAAAAATAACCGGTATTCATGCATTTATCGGCTAATCGTTACAATGCATCAAACTGACGTCATTTGCAAAACAAAAGTGAAGTGATACAATACAAAATATTTAATGAAATTGGAGAATATTTGAGCAGAAATATAATTTTACTTGCACTACGAGTTAAATGATACGTTTTTATTGATATTGCAACTAGGATGGTGATTACAATTGTTCACATTAATAATTAAAGAAACTTTGTGTTTGTTCTTCTTGTTGTTTTCCGTCAAAATCATACCGTCACTTGATCATAGTTTAAATGCCCAACTTTCGCTGTTTTTTATAATTAAAAAAAAAAGTGAATTCAAAGTTTAAATTATGTCGATCAAAGATAATTTTCCACTCAAAAATTAGGCATTGTGCACTGTTTTTTAAAGACATTATTATTGGTTTCATTCTTAATTATGTTTGGGAATGAGTTGAAAAGTTGGAGGCCCTTGTAGAAAAGAGGTCTCTGCATTGAGGATGTTTGTAAGCCGCTGTAGTCTGAAGTTGTCAGCATTCCGTAGTGAATATGGTTGTGCCTCGCCAACATATCTCGATTGTTCCCATAATTAATCCGGTGCAGTCTCTTGTCGTATTTTTGGTATGAGTTTTATTGTATTTAGTGCAAGCCATTGTTTTATATTTAGCAATTATAGAGCATTTAGCATGGTGTTTATTGGTGTGAATCTATTGTTTTTTACAAAATCGATCGCATAGCTTTATTTTTAAGTTTCAGTAATCTTTCCATATGTGTAACAGTGCAGCATGTACATATATAATAAGTGTGTTTTTTTGCCCCGCTAAAGTTAATTATGGATTAATTTGTACGGGTCAAGTAAACGATATTACGTGGCATTTCAATTCCCACTTAAATTCCGACTTGAGCGATGTTCAATTTCAAGAAATGGCAACAAAAAGTTATCTCAAATAAATTTTATTATCATTTCTTTCGAAAGAAAATGTTAACAAGCAGAGACTCAAAAACAGAAATTTGCAAACTGGTTTACACATTTTAAATTCATTAAAATTATTTTATTTAATGGAAGTCTACGTATACTTTTCTATCTCTAAATTTGAAAGATATACTTTTATATCTCTAAATTTGAAAGATAGGATTTTATTTCCGATTGAAAACAAAATTGGAACTAATTGTTCACAACAACTCGCGGTAAATGTTATACATATCGACCATGGTAGAATTATCTATCAGGTATAGTAGTTTACACAGGTGATGACATGTTTTCCATGTCATTTTTCGTTTGACTTGTCAAAATCATATGTATATTGTTTTTATGTGTTTTGAATTCTTGTATTGTTGGTATATATTTGTGTAAAGTTTGACAACTGAAACGAATGAAAGAAAATAAAATGTCTGTTGTTGCAGCTTACAACTACAACATAATCTGCTGCTACCATGTATTTGTTGGCTCTGGCTACAAACGTGTTGCCGTATCGCATTTTTTTCACCCATTACAGCAAATGTTGCCACAATTCGTAGTATTAAGTGTGGATCGTTTTATTTGGAAAGTCGTAAGTGGCAATAGCTTAATGGAATAAAAAAAAACAACCCTATTGTTTGGTAGACTCCGATAACAGACAAGACTAACATTTTTTTGGTGTATAATACCTACCTAATAATAACCCTTCCAAGACAGGAGATATTTACGTTCAAAATATCGAAATATAATTAACACAAACATAATAAGCCGAAGCTGGTGTTGGCTCTACCCCAGAGGATACACTACCTAAACCCTGCCAAAGGCCGGTCACCCGGAAAGCTTTATAACACAAAAAACTTTGCTGATGCCGGTGTTGGACCTACCCCAGAAGAGAAAATTCCTCGGCCCGGCCGAAGGCTGGCCAAGCAGAAAGCTTTATAACACAAAAATACTATGCTGAAGCCGGTACAACCAGTATCTTGGCCACTCTATATTTATTGCCATTATTTCCTAAATAACCACCGTCGGTGGTGCAATGGTTAGTGTGCGCGCCTCTTGTGCATGAGATCCTGGGTTCAAACCCTGCTCTGACCACCTTAAAATTTCTTTCGGCGGCGGTCACCTCGCATAGTGACGGCGATACTATCGAGTATATGGCCATGAAAAAGCTTCTCAAAATACCGTTCGGAATCGGTGTAGAACTGTAGGTCCCAATCAGTGAGTGAAAACTGGAAAGCGCCCAGCTCAGTGATTGTAAGAAGCTCTCCCCTGTCCCTTCATGGGATGTAATGGGAAACCATTTATTTATTTTTTTTATTTCCTAAATCAAAACTGCAAAACACACTGCCCAACAGCAATGCTGAATTTACATTCAAATTTTGGCAAATTCCCTGTTTCTTATTTAAATATAAAGAAATACGGTCAGGCAGCAGCATTCTGACTACACAGAAAGAAGACTTGTGTAGTATCACCCAAACGCATGGTCTGACATCAGTCAATGCACTCGGTAACATTTAGTTGGGCAATATTACCAATAAACTTAGCAATTTTACGTTCACTAACAATATAATATTTACCCAATACAAAAAGGGCAATATACAGAATATATTGTAAGTAAATTACATTCCTTTCAATGTGCAATCTTACCAAATATTTAGCCCATTAGAAAGTACAATTTAAACGAATATAATTCGCCTACACTAAATTCAGCAATTGCCCTTTCTTCTATAAGTAGAAAAAGAGACTAGCACATTAGCTCTATTTCAATATGTCAACAGATTTTAGCAATGCTACTACAACCAATATTTAAGAAAGTGCTCAAAAAGTGTGTAAAAGCCATAGGTGGTTTTGGATTGCAATGCCGAATCAATTTTCCAATCTATATTAAATTAGTTGTCTTTGCAAAAACACGTGCGATTTGACCGTATTCAAAATGCAATGGTTTTTGTCCAATAATGCCAACATAAACATCATAATTTTGCTAAATATAATTATAATTTTATTATAATTTAATTATTTATTTGAACTTTCCATTTCTAATTTTATTATTATAAATAAGAATTCCAGTGAGCAAACAAAATAAACGTCTTGGTAAACAAGTTGTCAAAATGCTGTTGTCGGTTTTCGATTGTCAAGACCCACTATAATATGCTAAATTGCGGTTATCTGGGTCCACAGATGTCGCTCTACAAAAATAAAGATATTATTAAATTTGTTTATAGTTGCCCCTAAATGGATCCGTCTTTGGACCACGAGATCTTCATAGGTCCGTTCGAAAACAAAGAAAAATATTTTTATGTTCTTATATTTCTCTCTAATTGCGGTTTTTATTTTTATCAAGTTTTGAGCCACGCCGAAATCCAGCAATTCAGCCAAGATTGTGTCCATTAAAAAATCTAATTGCTCAGCTGTTGTTCGCTTTTAATTCCTAATAAAATAAAAATTGAGCAGTTACTTCAAGCAATGCAATAAAAAATACTTCAATCTCCATCCACCCATCCAAGTTCGAAATTTTTTTCAATTTGTAATTCCTTCAACTAACGCGAGGAATTATGACGGGTTGATTTTACACCTGAAGTGATCGACAATGTTGCACTGCATTTTATGAACTACAATTATCGTAACTGAACGTAGGTAGTCACGTACCAGCTGTAACGTTTTATAAATTACCAAAACGATAAAAGTCAAGAGAAGTGACTGATTAAGGACTTATCGAATAATACCCTAAGAAATTAATATGAAATGGAAATACAACATTTATTATCGACTATCTTATAGTTGGCCGTCGATGGTGCAATGGTTTGTGTGCGCGGCTCTTGTACATGAGATCCGGGGTTTGAATCCGGCTCTGACCACCTTCAAAAAAAAATTTCTTTCGGCGGCGGTCACCTCGCATAGTGACGGCGACACTATCGAGTACTTAGCCATGAAAAAGCTTCTCAAAATACCGTTCGGAATCGGTGTAAAACTGTAGGTCCCAATCAGTGAGTGAAAACTGGAAAGCGCACAGCTCAGTGATTGTGAGAAGTTCTCCCCGGTCCCTTCATCCCCCCCTTTCCCCTATTAACTCGACAAAAACATTATTATTAGGGGTAAGGGGGGAGGAGAGGGGGTTCAAACTTGAAGTTGGTATTCTTCTTAAGGTCCTGTAAATTTCTTACTCAGAAGTCAAACTTCAATTTTGAAGCGTTCTGCCTCTAATTCAGTCTCAAAAATATTGCAGTTGTTGACATCCCAGCAAACTTTGGGGTCAAATATCTCGAAATTTTGACGTGGTAGAGAAAAACTGGAAATGCCATTGATTCAGAGTATCAAAATTATGCAGGTTCGCTATGTTTCACTCAATTCAGATTTTTAAAGTGCAAAAATCACACACAGTGTAATTAGAGAAACTTCAGCCTTTATAAAAAGGGGAGGAATACGTGAAACGGCAAGGGTAAAGCGCGACCGGTTCAAAGAGATTACCAACAATGAAGGGGCTTCTTTGTAACCATAGTTGGGATAGGCGGCCTCCTTCATCAGATGTGTGCTTTGTAGTTAATTAATTTGATTTTATTTTATTTTTTAATTGGTCATGTTTTCGTTACAAGCTAGCAATTCTCGACTACTCACTAAAGCATGACTTGTAGTTATTCTTGTATGTTTGAATATTATTCTCCTTGTCTTTGACATAATTATTATCATAGACGAATATAGTATAGACACATTTATTCTCTCATCTGATGATTTATTTTACACTCTTCGTCGTAGGTTTGTGGAAATGAGAGAAATTCGACAAAAATTAACTTACACCAGGTGGAGTTACAAAATAGGTTCACTCAACTTTTTCATTTCGTTTTGGTGTAGAACTGAAAAATTTAAATGTATTTTGCACTTTTTTGTTGACTTTTATCGTTGGTATTGTACTTAACAACAAACAACGAAATTCGGTTGCTGTTCCTTTATTGGAAGTTGTTTACTATTGCCTCTTTCTGGTATTATTAAACCCATGTTTTAAACCATCCAATGTTTACTTTCCACCGTACCTATGACATTTAATTTATTGAGCGAATAAATGTATCTACGTATGTATTCGTCTATGACTATTATATCCAACACTCCTTTCATATTTTATATATATTATATTCTTCGCCTTATCTTTCAACCATACATAAAGGAAATAATATATATAGCCCGACCATTGTCAACTTTGTTCACTAGGTGCTGCCCTGTACTACTGTCACTTTCATTGAAGTTTCCCACAATCCTTTTTGATGTTTATTCAAAATTGTGTGACATTTTTGTGAAAGTATTTTAAACAAGGGAAAATGTGACAAAATTGAAATGATTTTACATAATAGCATTTGTTTCCTATATAAAAAACTATTTCAAATCCATGATATCAATAGGAGACTGCACAAAGAGGAACATGCCGGAACGCCTTTTTAATCTAAAAACTTCCCCGCCCAAAAACTGTAGCAACTTCTGTGGTCGCAGATGCCAAAACCGTTAGAGTGTATGAGGGCTCTCAACAAGGAATGGTACCTGAACCGGAGAAAGAACCAATTTATTAGGACATAGACTATGGTGATGGTATAAAAACAAAATACATATGATTTTGACAAGTGAAACGAAAACTGACATGGAAAAAATTTAATCACCTGTTTTAACGACTATAACTGATAGATAATTCTATAATGATCAATATGTATAGCATTGACCTCGCGTTGTTGTGAACAATTTAATTCAAATTTTGTTTTCAATCTGCAATAAAAATCAATCTTTAAAATTTACAGATATAAAATTATACGTAGTCTTCCATGAGATAAAATGATTGGCCCAGTATACAGTATATATAATTTTTGTTCCGTCGAGTATACACGAGATGAATATGCACTGCATGTACGTACACATGTTTGCGTATGGGTTAGTGTTTTTTAGTCATTTGGTTTGGCATAAATGCATATGTTTTAGTTTTGTTCTTCTTAATGCGGGGTCATCCCTGGCACAATTCTTCTTCCACTTCATAATCAACGTTTCACCTCCCTCGCCTTAAAAGTGTGGTGTTATGCCAGCATAATTGTTCTCGTGTATACTGGGCCATTTAAATTAACTTACAATGTACAACCCATTTTGCAAGTTTCTGTTTTTGAGTCTCTCCTTAGGCCTAATTTTTGAGTGGAAAATCATCTTTGATCAACGATCAAATATAAGTTAAACTCTGAATTCACTGTTTAGGTTAATAGTTAGTTAATTGCTGTTTAAACAGCCAAAGTTGGGCATTTAAACTATGATCAAGTGACCATTTGATTTTGACAGAAAACAACAAGAAGAACAAACACAAAGCTTCTTTAATTGTTAATGTGAACAATTAGAATCACCATTATAGTTGAAATAACTATAAAAACTTACAATTTAACTCGTAGTGCAGTTAGAACTTTATTTCTGCTCAAATATTCTCCAATCTCATTAAATATTTTGTATTTTATCACTTCACTTTTGATTTGCACCAATTTCAATTCAATTCATTTATTGTCCCTAAAATTAATTTTCACAAAAGTTTCTTATAAGATAACTCAAATCTATCACCACATAATTTTCTGCATTTAATAATATTTACAGTACTATATACTTCACAAAAAGTTAAGTTGTAGTAATCCACATACAAAACAATGAAAACAAAATATTAAAATTCAGAGGCTTCCCCAAAAGTGGACTAAGAAAAAGGACAAATGGAGTCAGTTTGATGCAGTGTAACGATTAGCCGATAAATGTATGACTACCGGTTATTTTTCATACCATTTGCCACACAAAAAAAAAAAAAAAATAGTAAGATTATTTGATAAAGTACTGAAAAACTCCTTTCCTGTTTAAAGACAGATCAAACATGAATCACAATCAACTGATTACCGATTGTGTTAAAACTATTTTTAAGGGTGTGTGCTTTCAAAAGTCTTCACAACTCTCCATCTCTTGTAATTTGGCCGGTAACTATCTGAAACAACAATTTACGTATGGAGATAAACAACATCTCTACGAAAAATTTGCGATATCTGAATACGGGGTTATAACAAATCACAACAAGACAGCGACATCTGTACGAAGAACACAAAGGACCAGCAAAAGCCTAGAGTCGCAATTGACAGTACTTTTCCTATACGATTTCAGAGATGATTAGCAAGGTAGATTTTCTTCATTCCTTTTTGTCGTTGCTTCTTTTATCTGGTTCTTCGGTGTTGTACAACAAGAATAGTCAATGTCGAATTGTCGACAAGTTAAAATCGGTATTTTTTCGCTATTTTTGACGCGGAGATACGGTAATTTTTTAGTGTGAAGTGGAAAAAAATTGTTTTTTTTAGTAAATGTGTTTAAAGCCGACTTGTGCAAATTGATGTAAATCTTCTCGCACTCCCACGGTACGACAAATTTTTCGCAAAATATGTTAAACGATGAAATTTACAAAGATTAACAGAAATTTTAAGCAATTTAAAGAATAAGAAAGAAAGTGTAGAATAAAAAAACCAATCACCTGTGTAATATTTTTTCAATACATGTACATATATATTTTGTTGATTGTGCTGCTGAAATAAGTCAAGTGTCTTGTGCGTGGTGTGGTGGGGACAAACATGCGAGCAAGTGAGTTTGACAGCGAGTGGTGTCTCGACGACGACAACATGAACCAGTCACCGGGGCCCATGAGAAATAACCGACAGTAACTAAAGACCCAATAATAGTGCAGTAAAATAATAAGAAATAATACACAAATGATAATCTAAAAAAATTATACAATAAAGTGAGAATAAAAAATATAACCGAAAACCGTGACTTAAAGAGAAAAAAAAAACAATAACAATAATTGTAAATAACTTGTGATGACGAAAAACGCCGCAAAAACCCCATACGAAAGCAAACAAATGTCAACAATGTCGGAGTCTAATAAAACAAAACTTAATGAATAACAATCAAACTGTATTTTAAAGTTAGTTTTTGAAAAGTTGAAGAATTAACCCTTATAATATTCCTCATTTGTGGTCACAGTTCCTCACAACAGCAACTACCTCATTTGAATAACAAACACACCCCTTTTGTTGAAACTTCAAAAGGAGCATTTGGTGCAAGTGTCAGTGGCACCTTCTTGTTTCACTTTTACCAAAGAATAAATTCGCCGCAAAATTGCAGTCATCTGCTGCAAAAATTAAACCAACAACAATAACAGTCCGTGTATCTCCTTTTGCCTATCTATCACTCCCGATTTTGTTCGTGTGCATTGCAGTGGCAGCGCTGCAAGCGACTACACGACCCCGTGAGTGGTGTCTAATCACATGTGTCCGTCCGTCAACAGAACGTCACATTTTGTTTAAATTTTGTTTGTTTCTTTATAGCAGAGATGGTAGAAAATTTCTTTATTTTTCTTGAAAGGGTACCGAATGTAGGCTGGTATTAGTTTCGATCGCGCGAATGTGTTCTAAAAAAGCTATTTCTTCGCGGATACATTGGCCTGCAACAAATTAGCTTGCAACTATTTTCGTCTTATACCTAGTTTAGCTCAGCATCTCGTATCGGCTCCAAATTACCATCACAGGATAGAATTTGTCAGCCAGAAACAAGTTACCACATTTTTTTTGGTTGCTCGACCATTTTCCCCCGATTACATGTCTCCAAAATTTGAACATGTATGTAGTTCCCCATATATTGACTGACTGCGACAATATGTATACCAAGGGAAAGTTTATGAAAACACCTTCAAGGCTTTTAATATTCATTAAGCCGTTGTGAGCCTGCCTCCAATATACGGCTTTTGTAATCCCACTTCTTGAGAAAAACTTTATTATCTCAGTGTAGTACCGATACTCTGTTACCGATACTCATGTTATTGTGTAGCTAGAACATTAGGCTAATGAATAAGGCATCGTGTGTTCCTTTAACCCATTAATGACCGAAGATATCAAGGGTCAAATTTCACCAAACCGAAAAGAAATTATTAATTATAATTTTTCGCAACAAGGAAATAAAATAGTTTTTTAAAAATGTATAACACTAAAACTATATATCGTCACCTGAAATGCCCAAAGTCGTAACCCTCAAAAAATAAAAACTGTTTTTTTGATTGAATATAATACTCCACGCTAAAATATATATGTATGTGCAAAATAGTAGACTTCCAAGTTCCCAAGGTAAGCTGTGGAATGAACGCGTTTAAAACTGAAATACTTTGGATTTTATAAGGTTTTTTGCTTCTCCTGAAAAATTTTGAAACTGAGGGTTACGTCTTTGGGCATTTTAGGTGACGATATGCCGAAGACGCAAAGCCGGTGTTGGACCTACCCCAGAAGAGGAAATCCCTTAAGCCCGGCCGAACGCCAAATTTCTTTCGATTATTTTTGAATTCCTATTAAGACATCTGCGGATCCAGATAACTCCAAATTGTCCATATTATAGTTGATCTTGGTAATAGGAAAACCTCCCAACACTTCGTTTTGTTCATAGAGAAATGTCATATGGAGATGCCATTCCTCTCATCCGACAGTACCTTTCACACTATTCCTGGTGCGGTCGATGCAATAGAGAGTTATTTGACGTAAATTGACTTACATCAGGTGGAATGACAAAAATTGTTGAGTTAAATTTTTCATGAAAAACGGTGAAAATTAAACGTATTTTGGACTTTTTCGTTATATTTTATTGTTAGTATATGTTTGTTGTGTATTTACACAAAAATTCTAAAGCATAAAAGAAAATGCCATTGCTGATTTATTGTCGGTTTGTTCGAGCCATTGCCTATATCTGGTATTATTAAACCAATACTTTCCAACAATACATACTTGACGAAATCAGAAAAATCGCGCGAGTTTTTAGAAATATTTTTTTTATTTTGGTGTGTAAAAACTACAACAGAGGATAAAACAACACCAAAAGTCAAAAACAACAAGTTGATTAAACCAAATAATTGAGGTTAACAATTTTTTTTTTTAATTAACCCTCAATGGGTTAGTTAAAGGAAACATATTTATATACAGAGTTATAGAGTTTCACAAGGGCTTTTTAATGATACATATTTCAAGCAGATACGATGATAAATACCTGAGATATGACCGATTATATACTCAAGCTATAAAGGCCTATATCTCAAGAAGTTGAACCTAGCGCAAAAAAAAAATATTTTTCAACTCAGCGCAAAAGCTTTTACCGATGGTGACATTTTGGTGCAGATCTGATTTTACTGCTAAAATAGTTTTATGCCAACATTTAAAATTTCAATTACTACGAGCGAGTTTCACACTCGCCATTTAAAGATGAATTTAAAAGCCAACAGAAATTTTTAATAAAGTTTTTACTCAAACCACAAAATTGGACTATTTATAATATATATGTATATAATATATATATATTAATATAATCCCATTTTACGTCCGTGAATTCGGTACCGTATTCGCTTTAAATTCGTTCGTATTCATTTCTGTTATCTTTTTTTCAATATTTCACACAAATTTAACAATCACGCCAAATTGTTTCCTTCAATAATAATTTTGCCTTCAATGCGATCAGCTGTTATATTTACACCTCCTTTTTGTCTTGCACTTCATCAACAGAGTTGTAAGTTGGTGTTCAGTATATTTTTTTGATATAGTGTATTAAATGATGGTAATCAAAACTTCCACGGCTGATAGGGGACTATTAATACCCTCATATAAAACAGGTAAACGTTCCCGTAATCAGTTCTTCAATGCGCATCTTTTAAGAAACACCCACGACAGAAATACAAAAAAACCGCTGTTTTCAATACACCCTAATGTACACCTTAACTACATAAAACAGCAGTTAAACGTACCAAGATTATCCCCTTTTCGGGATTATAAATGCCAAACTCCATAAGAAAAAACGTCGATAATCCTGAAAATGCGTTAATCTTGTTTGGTGTAAATGTCGTATAAGAGTCGTAAGTTACGTTAAATCACATAATGTATCCAAGTTTTCATTAACAGACATGCACATACGGGATTTTTTGACGAAAAAGGAAGAGCAAAATAACAAATTTTTACAGCGGATGTAACTGGTCTTGGTTTTTAAACAAGAAACTTAAATGTGAATATTGATTAATCACATTCATATTCAAATAATTGTCGGAAAACACAAATACATACTATACAAACAAAAGGAAAATATTTTTATCCAAAAAATTTTTTCAGTGTAGAAAAAAGTTAAATTAAGTCGAATTCGATATTGAAAATGAAGATAAGTAAACAAATATATGTACGTAGGAGTATCAATAAGTCCGCCACATTCTGAATGAAAAAGTTTCTTTTGAAAAAAAATTTTTGTCAACATAATCTTCTTTTAGATCAATTCACTTAGTCCAACGTTTCGCCAATTTTTGTATCCCTACCAACAAATAGGATTTCTCGAGGTCCATTAAATAGGCATTTGTTTGATCAATAATCTCATCGTTGGAGCTAAATCTCTTCCCGCCGAGCCATTTCTTTTGGTTTGGAAATAGGTAATAGCCACTGGGGGCTAAATACCGAGAATATGACGGATGAGGAAAAAATTCGTATCACAATTCATGGAATTTTTAGCCCAATTCATGAAAAATTGAGACGTGTGCACCCGTGGGTTTATGGTCAATTGAGAGCAAACGCGCACCCATCTTGCAGACAGCTTTCTTAAATCCAACTGATCATTTAAAATCGAAACCACACTGCCATATGAAATGCCTATGACATCAACAATCTCACGTTTACTCTTCGATCGGCCAACACCATATCGTGGATTTTTTCGACATTTTCGGGTGTATTGACTTTTCTTTAGAAATATATCAGAGGGAATTGTGAAATGGAAAAATATCTACAATATTGTCAAAGATTGTAATGCAATATTTTAAGTTGTTTATGATTTATTGAAGAAAATCTGAAATAGGGCCCTGACTCAACTCCAAAATTTTCTTCGGTCTGTAAAAGAAAAATTGTTACGTATAGGGGTTTTGTGATACCAAGTCCAAGTACTTTCACAATTTTTTGGTTTGGTTGAGGCCCGAAACCCATTGTTGCACAGTGTTATGTACTTGAATAACCCGAGTAATAACAAAATTTTTCTCTGCTGTTCAAATAAGTCCAAAAACCTATTATAGAGTTACTTGATTACTCAAACAAAGCAAAAAACCGAATAATTGGATACCCTAACCACATTAGATAAATCAAAACAATTGTTATTATTTGGAGAGTTAGACCTATAATATAGTTGTTCCCTATTTCATTGTTTCGTTCAATATTGCCTATATCTTTTTACCGAAATGATCGTATTGAGGAACCTGTACATCGTCCTCTCCTCAAGCAGTTTCCCTTCAAACATACCGCAACCTAACTAGAAATCCGTATTAACTCAAAATTTTCCAATTTAAACTTTATGCTTAAATACCACCCACGAACCGTTGCTTCTCTATCCACTGTACAAATCTGTCAACATTATCTCCCCTTCTTTCATCAAGAAAGAACTTATGGCACTGTCCAGTGTAATTCTTTTCATATCTTTGTTTTACACAAACTTTTTTTTTTATCATCCCTGCATTAAAGGTGTAACACAACAGGAACAACACAACCGGAAAATCGCAAAAGAAACACAAAAATTATTCGTTAATTCGCTCTTTTGTACACTGCCTACCATTACTCTGTTTGTCGAAATCAACTGTGTGTGTGTTAAAGGGGCGGTGTGGTGTGTTTGGGTGTGTGTGGGAATATCATTGAAGTTGTCGCCCAGCAACAAAAATGTCTTCAAAAGAAGAGTAAAAAACAAACCTGTAAACCAACAGTATGAAATTACAAATTGTTGTCGCCTTGTGGCTTTCAACAAACTAAAGTTCTTAAAAACCGACAAATTTTTAAGTGTTTAAAGTTGAAAGTTTTGTGTTTTTTCACCAAAAAACATTAAAATCAAATACCGATTAAACATGTTCTAATTCACCTCACCTTCTCAATTGCAGTCCAAACTAAAGAGAACCAAATAAATTCAAGTGAATAAAATATTTTCAAATATAGAATGTCATCATACCGAAAAGTAAAATATCTGAAATATTAAAGAGTTGCAAAAATAAACATCACCAATCTAACAGGTGATATAACCTCTACACACAAGTTCCAAAAATTCCTCAAGTGTTTACGCTCGGCGTTATTGTAGCCATCGGAAATCGCAGAGGCTTGTCAGTTTCTCTAGAAAATTATCGCCAGTAAGGTTCAGCGCTAGCTAGATATACATACATACTCATACGTTGCTGCCATTTGATTCTTCAAGCTATTATCATCATCATCATCATCAGCAGCAGCAGCAGCAACAGTAACCGCACCAGCTTTTTTTTAGCAACAATTTAAACAAATATTTGCTAAAGCATCAGTAAAAAACAAAACAAAAAGGAAAACACACAATCATTGATTATACACAACTATATCAAGAGCCATAGACACGGAGCTTCCTGACGCAGTTTGAAAAGGTAAAATTCCCAATATATGGGATTCCCTGAATAAACACGTGTCTTATGATTTAGACAATAACAATTTACCTTTAGATATTAAGCTTCGATTCGATTAGAGTTATATTATTTGCATATGCATAATTTCCATTTTTGCATATGTATGTATATCTAAAAAGTTTTTGATGACAGCACCTACTTATTGTCACAACTATAGAGCATTAATAGTCGAAATATTTGGGATAGATTTTCATATTTTTTAGGTAGAGTTTCACTAATTTTATATTATTATTATGTAAGGTTTGACTGTGTCTAGTACTAACCATAGAGTATAAGATGGTAGAGATGTTTATTCTCTCAACAATTTAAACTTCATAGGTGAGGTTGCATGTTAACGTCGGATGGTGGACTGCGTGGGTTCAATAATACCAGATTAAGGCATTAGTACAAAACATCCAACAAGACAACACCAACGGCATTTCGTGTTTGTGTGGTAAAATGGCTGTGTTAAATGCTTTCAAAATTTATAGCAACAATAAAAGTCAAAAAATACATTTAAATTTCACAGTTCTATACCAAAACGCCATGAAAAAGTTACGTCACCAGTTATTGTAACTCCACCTGGTGTAAGACAAACTTCTCCGAACATCTCTCATTTTCACAAACCCAAGACAAAGAGTAAATTAATTTTTAAAGAAAGAACAAAAACGTATATATTGACAATATATCTACATATAAGAATCATTAGTTATATGGGTCGAGTAGAATATTCACACACAAAATATCAGTAACCCTACATCATACCGTAATGCCCTCGAAATTATAATCAGATGCAATTTTGAGTTTTGGAAAATTTTATAATGATTTGGATACATTTTCAAAATTGTAAAGATGAGGAAGTATAGTATACGACATATAGATGTGCGTTTTCATAATTTTTTTTAGAAAAACATTTAATAATCCAAAAGGAAAATATATTTGAAACATACAATTTTCTAAATGACAAAACCAAAAAAAAAATCATGCCTGTTTAAAACCAATGGTTTTTTCGACATGATAAAAAGAGTTGTGCATGAAAGTGTTCCAATGTTAGTGCTTGGTATTCTTCAAACATATGTATAAAGGAATTCTCATTAATATGATGAGTGTTTCTAGATGTATATTTTTGATGAATTCACCGAAATCATACCAAAAACGTCTGATGATGAATGTCTTGGCAAGATCCGAAATAGCTATACAGACATCCTTGATATCATTGGAACATATTATTGTGCTCGACTTTTTTGAAAATAATATAAAGCTAATAAATAAGTTTTATATTATTAAAAAGGTATTGAGCTTGAATAAATTTAGAAAATTGTAAGTTTAAAAAACAGACCGAATAAAAACTCCCGCAAGGGAAATGATGTATATTTGAAATATTTAAGAAAGAATCGTGGTTTTTGCTGTTTTTTTTCCAATAAACCTGAAGAAACCGAATTACAGAACTTAACAGAAACGTGCTATAAAAAAGAGGTAATTTGACGCTATTGCGCATTGACCACTTTCTCAATAAATATTTAAAATCTATGGATAGGTTTAATTTAACTAATTTTTAAGTAATATTTTATTTTTTGGGACATTTCTCCACATATTTATCATAACTCGAAAACGGCTCGTTTGCTTTTGTTGAAACAAATTTAAGAAAATTCAGATTCATATTACCTTTCGTTATTTTATTGCCGTCGGTGGTGCAATGGTTAGTGTGCGCGGCTCTTGTACATGAGATCCTGGGTTCGAACCCTGCTCTGACCACCTTAAAATTTCTTTCGGCGGCTGTCACCTCGCATAGTGACGGCGACACTATCGAGTATTTAGCCATGAAAAAGCTTCTCAAAATACCGCTTGGAATCGCTGTAAAACTGTAGGTCCCAATCAGTGAGTGAAAACTGGAAAGCGCACAGCTCAGTGATTGTGAGAAGTTCTCTCCTGTCCCTTCATGAGACGTAATGGGGAACCATTTATTTTTTATTTTATTATCCATCGTATTATATTATCCATCGTATTCCTTCCAAATAATAGGATTTTTTCAAAGTCCTCAAATAGGTCAAGATTTGACCGCCGGCGGTTGAATTCATTCACCTAATTGTTTAACAAGGCATCCCTGCTCTTGCGAGTTTAAAAGAAGAAGTTGTGCAACATTTAGGGCAAGGTTTCCTTTAAAAAACACTGTTCTCACCGATTCCCTTTAAAAACACTTTGTTGCCATAGGTTTCTTTTAGAAAACTTTATTGTCATAGCTTTCTTATAGAAATCTTTGTCAGCAAAGTTTTCTTATAGAAGAAATGTTTGTTACAAAAGTTTTCGTATACAAATATTTGCTCTGAAGGTTGTCTTAAAAAAATCCATGTTGTCAAAGTTTTTTTTTGTTATAGAAAATTATTGTCAAAGCAATGTTTTCTTTTCAAAAACGTTTTCTATAAGAACAATTCGTTAGGGAATACATACAGTGATAATAACGTTTACTTCCAGAAACCTTTCAAAACAAAGAATCTATTAGAAATCTTTGATAAATAACACTTTGATGATATAATCCGTGTATCGATCTCTCCACTTACTATCCAAGCCTAAACACTTGCGCAACTAAAGATTAGTAGCTTCCAAACAAACTGATGAATTTGACTGACAACATTTACTGCGTAAAACTTCTTAAGCTTATAAGAATGTTTTTGATGTTGGTCGGTCCACTGCTTTGACTGTTCCTTGGTGTATAGCGATGGATCCACGTTTCGTCAACGGTTACAAAAATGCGCAAAAACTCCTTAGTGGATGTTTACACGATGACTTAAAACCCTGGGACACGAGTTACAACTTTCGATGTTTCGTGGTGAAAGTGGACGAGAAGCAAAAGATTAAAGAAATGGCAATTCAGGGGGCATTTTGGTATTCCTCATTCACTTCTTTCGTGTCTTGACAGGGCAAAAACTGGCGAAAACTTGTTTTGAAGTAATTTCTCACTAAATTAAAACAATACAATATCAATTTTTTCAGCCATTGTTCATTAATTTGTTAAAATGTTAAATTTTAAACTATTAGAATAGGAGACACAAGAAGATTAACCAACAATAGGTCACGAAGAGTTAAGCATAGTTGTATTCAAACAGTCATCGTCTGAACGCACATGCATTTTGCGAAGCGTTGCCAAAAGAGAACGAACCCTATTCCTTCGAGTCGTAAGTCATCGTATAAACATCGAATTAGGGTTGAAATGGTCACATGGTTGCACTTCTGGTCGAGTCTGAGTAATTGCGGCACGGAAACAAATATTTGCGTAAAATGTGATTTACCCCATGGACGGAAAAGGACATTGCCATTTCAGTACTAAATAAAATGGTTTCCCATTACATGCCATGAAAGGATTGGGGAGAGTTTCTCACAACCAGTGAGCATTGCGCTTTCTAGTTTTACACTCACTGAATGGGGCCTACAGTTGTATACCGGTTGCCAACAGTATTTTGTAGACTTATCATGGCCAAGTACTCGATAGTGTCGCCATCACTAAGCAAGGTGACAGTCGTCGAAAGAAATGTAAGGTGGTCAGAGTAGGGATCGAACCCACGTTCTCATGCAGAAGAGCCGCGCACACTACCGTTGCACCACCGACGGACACCGATTTTTAAATAACTACGATGGAAGTTCAAAAAGGCACGCAGCTGTCAAACCACTCTTGTAAATGGCAAATCAATCGCCTGCAGTATTGCGAAATGTATTGGCGCGCACGCAAATGTGCACCAACTATGGATGCAGCCACTTGGACGATTTTCTTACCCAAATACACATCCATATGTATTTCACAAACAAAGCCAAATTTTTGTATTTACAAAAAAAATTATCTCGTTACGGTGTATTACTTTTGCGCCACCTTTTATAAATCAAAATACATATCGATTCCAAAGTATACGTACGCCATAGTCGTCTTTCAGTCTCCTAGCGTTCAACATGTGTTTGCAAGTTGTGATAACCAGAAAACATAGCAATTAATATTAACATATTAAGCTGATTTCGGTAGAAACGAAGTGAAGGACTTTGGAAAAACCTTAGAAATCAGAAATAATCATAAGAAGTCGGTCGTCCACCACAGTAATAAATGACACTCTTAAGAATTACAAATAAAAAGGGAAAAGTATCTTGAGATGAAATCGAGCGTAATGCCGAATAATAGGCATGAATGCACGCAGCCAAACTCAATCGTACAGATATACAAATGAATAAATATCTACTCACCCATGACACATCCCTGCTCACATTCATACATACATTTGCTCTCACGCTCACTCATTCCTAATGCAACAAAAATATCCATTTATAATCCTTATCGATTTTAGTCTTCACTGTTTAACACCAGCCACTTCACATCACATGTCTTCAGTTTACTTGAATATGAACCTCATTCCATGGAGTACCAGAAACCTTTACTTGACAGCGATGCTGCTGCTGCTGCATTTGCTTCTTGTTGTAGTTGGTTGGAGTTTCTCCTTGCCATTCTTACATACGAGCACTGTGCCCTTCTTTATCGCAAATCAATGCCAGTGTCGTCTACTTGACATCATTAAATGACAAATATTAACACTGTGCGGTACCTTAATTTCCCCATTAACTCTCGACCATTAAGTGACGCGCATTGTTCTAAGGCTAAATAATCAACGGCATGAAATGGAAATCGAGTGCTAAGTGATGGGAGCAAAGTTAGGGAATAACTGTGTTTATGTTAGTGAATGGGAGCTGATAAAAATGGTTTTAGGAATGTGACAATACGGATATTTTTAAATTTAATGCCAACACGAGAATATTTAATGTCAACAGAAGAATATTTAATGTCGACAGAAGAATAAATTTGTCATAAAGACATTTTATGAGACTCCACCGATCCATACGAACTCCCGCGTGGTCGATTAAACAACCCAGAATTGTTGATAAAACGAAACGACACCCAGTATCGGTTCAGCAAAAAGCGACTTAAGCTCGTACTCTAAGCATCTCAAAATAATGTCCGGAACCGGTGTAAATCTGTTGGCGCCAATCAGTGTGTGAAAACTAGAACATAAATCTCCGGGCCCGGATCGCTCTCGAAGGTTATGGAGAGCATGGTTAACCACCATCTTGTGAAATATCTTGAGTCCAATGACCTTCTTAATGATCGGCAGTATGGCTTCCTTTGACAGAGTATGGCACGATACACTCTTGTCAAAGCTCGCTGCTTTTGGTGTCGGTGATAACTTCACTCGATTTATGTCGAGTTTTCTCAGAAATCGAACTATACGAGTTGTTCTGGATGGGGCTTCATCCGACGAGCATAAACTGACTGTAGGTGTACCACAGGGCTCTGTTCTTTCTCCTTCTCTTTTTCGATCTCGTGGGTCAGACTTTGAATCCAATCTACTGTTTTGCGGGTGACAGTAATATCTGTCATTTTTATTCATTCGACCGTAGGCCAAGTCTTCAAGAGATTGAAGTCAAACGCCGGACGATGAATGAAACACTCGGCCGGGATCTGGTGTCCATTGTAGAATGGGGTCAAATGAATAGAGTAGATTTTAATGCGGGTAAGACCCAGTGTTGTTTGTTGTCGCATAAACGGATTGCTGACCCAGGTGTGTCGTCATTGTCTATGGACGGCGTGGATATTGATGAATCAGACGATCTTGATGTTCTGGGCATGAAAATAAAATGCGATGTCCGTTGGACAAAACATGTATTCTCAATATCTACACCACCTACATCAGGCCAAAGATGGAATATAACTCCCAAATATGGGCAGGTGCTCCTAGAACCTCTTTGGAGCTTCTCGACCGTATCCAGAGAAGAGCCACGGTGTTAATAGGGGACAGTAGGCAATCCAACTCTATTGCCTCCCTTGAGCATCGTCGAAATGTTGGTTGCGTGTCGCTTTTCTATCGATACTTCCACGGTATGTGTTCCTCGGACATCCGTCAACTTATGCCAGACGTGAGGATATTTAGCCGAAGTACGCGGCTTTCCAGGAACTCTAATCCGTTTTTTATCGAGTGGCCGATTGACCGGACTACACTATAAAAAAAAGCGTTCTTCAGCCGTACAGTTCATACATTCAAGGCAAATGTCAACAGATACTACTCCCTCTTTCCACCCTCCACTACCTCAATTTTCATTCGCCAACACAAATGCACCCCTGAGTGTTGGTTTGATAAACAAATTGTGATAAGCTCGATATCGATCGCTAAAATAGTGCATACAAGGAAATATTTCGTTACGACCAAAGGAAATCTTGGATAAATGTAATTTGTTTGTGGAATGGAATTGCGGTAACTGAGCATTTGTTGAATCAAATAAATAATATACTTGTTAAATAAATAAATATTGTATCGTTTGCAAAAACCTGAAAACTTATAGAACAAACCGTAAACAAACTTTTAACTAAAAAAAGGCAGAAAACGGTTACGAGAAACAATAAACGTTTTCATGAACTACGTCTTACGGCATGCGTTTCTTTTAGAGTAAACGTATTACGAAAACGATCCATAGCTTCTCGAATTAATGGCTCTGATGGACGATTATGAGCACCATACAACTCGAATTGAACTATGTTTTTTCAAAAAAAATTTTAAAATTTGCAAATGTTGCTCCTGCTGTTGTCTATTCACGATGAATTGCCTAACCCAACGACCCACAACAAACAGGAACTGTCAAATCGGTTGTCATAGTCTTGCCAACTTTAAGTTATGAGCCTCCAAAAACACCCCCGTTACAATATTTTGGCGCCATCTTTGCGACCACTTTCAAAAAATCCTGAAATTTAAATCCATTTGGGACTGCTGTCAATTTACGCAAATTTTTGAACATTGGATTTTGATTGCGTCAATTAGATGTAAGGTTGTCACCAATTTAATGTAAGTTTGTCGTCAATTTGATGTAAATTGGTGATCATTTTGATGTCAATTGTTTGTTAAGGACTAGTCAAACTGTGGCCTATTATTCATCTTAAAAAATCCACTTAAAAAATCCTCATAGCGTGGATAATATATATATTCTGTCCATTGTACTATTTTTGTTATGTATTTATTTTCAATTTTCACTACCTTTTCCTTTCCCCTTTATTTGTTCAATACAACGTCCATATTTAAATCGATCCCACTTACTATTTCCAAATTCCAATGATGAAGACTGATGTAAAAAAGTCAATCAATTCATTGGAGCTGAAAAGGGTGAAGAAACGCACAATCTTCAAATTGAAGAACATTTTCATTGAAGTGATGAATTTTTTCATGTCTTCAATGAAGAACGATTTGATGTAAAGATTTTCTTTCAGTGCAGCATTATAACTCAAAACATGTATCAAAAAAGCTGATATTAGCTTGTTAACTCCTTACTGGAAGGTAAAAATGTTTGTAACTGTTGTCGGTGGTGCAATGGTTAATGTGTTTGTTGGCCGTCGGTGGTACAATAGTTAGTGTGCGCAGCTCTTGTGCATGAGATCCTGGGTTCGAACCCTGCTCTGACCACCTTCAAAAAAATTTCTTTCGGCGGCGGTCACCTCGCATTGTGGTGGCGACACTATCGAGTATTTAGAAATGAAAAAGCTTCTCAAAATACCGTTTGGAATCGGTGTAAAACTGTAGGTCAAAATCACTGAGTGAAAACTGGAAAGCCCACAGCTCAGTGATTGTGAGAAGTTCTCTCCGGTCCCTTCATGGGATGTAATGGGAAACTGTTGTCACAGAGACAACAATATCAATATTTGGATTTTCTAACCAAAGTGGTCAATTGTAACCGTGGTGGCTATTGTAATGAACGGACCGGCTAAAGTCTATGACAGGTACGAACCCGCTGTGTGCCGGGTTCTAACCAGCCAATATTCTCTTTTGTGTTGACAATAAGTTGTCTGAGCTCTAGGTGCTGAATTTGAATCCAAATTTTTCTACTGTCACACGATTAAATGGGACGTAATCTGCAACGTGATTCGTAAACATTTTACAAGCGCCGCATTATCAGCTGGCAGTTGTCAAATCAGTTGAAAAATTGTCGTCAATTCAAATTCAATTAAATTTCTCTTAAGTATTTATTATTTTTGTGCAGTGACCTATTTCATTTCTTTTCCCAGGCACTTGCAACAACTGCACTTAAAGAATTATACTCCTATTTACTTTTGCCAGCAAAAAACCCACAATTTGCCTCCAATGATTTTTGTAGAGCGTGGACTTGTTGAAACAAAACATCTCTTGGGAACATATGTGAATTCCACATGGACCAACAGTGGCATTTAAAATATTCCATAAACTGCTGTCGTCAAGGGCGCTTAACGTTTTTTTTTTGCACTGAAGCCGTCAACTGCGACAATGTGGGTGGTCTTTAAAATTCAATATACTCGCATCTAATTTCCAAAGATATTCTGTTGGAATAGTCCATTAAAATTGTCGTCGTTGTTGCCAGTATTGCACTTGCTGGCCTGAGTCTGTGTCGTGAGTCCAGCGTATGTACGTATGTAACCGTTTGCCGTGAGTCTGTCTATTCAACTGGATAAATTGCTATAATGGTTGGCAATATAAATTAGATGCATTTTGCAAACAACAGCCTCTGCAGTCCGGGCCGTTTTCTCTCTGCCCGTAAGGGAAAATGTTATTGCAATTATTATCACAATCAACACCAACCTCGTTGTCGGCATTATTGTCATCAACATCATCATCATCATCATTTGCATCAGCATCGTTATCATTTATCGATCGATGCGGTAGGTAAAGTGCCCTCCATTTATAGGATGTACATCGCTGTGTGTCTGTCGTCTATAAGTGCATAAACGATATTAAGACGACAATGTGATAATTTCTATAAACAGATATTCCAATTTTAGTTTTGCTCCACAAGTTGTGGGAGATGTTCATGTTGATAAATGCATGTAATTTGTTCAATATTCTTATAAAAAATGGTGGTGGGTGGATGGATAAAAGGTTCATATAGACTTGTAGACACAATATTCTTATACGTGTAATAACAATTTCAAATATGCGATTAAATCATCATCGTACGTACAGATAAATTGTAACAAATTTGCTGAGAACGCGTCAGTGGTTTTACTCATTTGTTGCAATAATAACCCAGTGTGCCATATGAAGTCGTTACGAATTTGATACGGATCCGTTTCTTCATACATTTTGTCCGAAACGGGCATCCGTTACGGACTCATGACGAATCCGTTTGTGCATGAAATTCCTCTCAAAAAAGCGAGTTGTTTTTTCTACTCTTTCGGGTCAGTCTCGAACTCTCAACGGACTGCATATTCGAATCCGTTTCGGGATCGATTTTTGTGCACATTGGGAAACTGCTGTTTATGGGCGACACATTGAAAGAAAAACACTGTGTCAATGGGATGAAACATGCTCGTCGGCTTGTTTAGGTTGCTGCAATGAACAGTTTCGCATAGGTTCGGTTAGGTTTAGGACACGTGACAACAAGAGATAGTATAAGTATACAACTTATTGTCACTACACTCGGAGGTCGGTTGACCCATTGTGATTGCCCATATATATGAAGAGGAGATAGAGAAGGGGAGAAGAAAGGGCTGATAGTGAAAATTTTAAAAGCTAGATAGACGTAGGACAGACATAAGAATCACTCAATGTTCCCAGTATATATATACTAGGGCGGTTTATTTATTTTTTTTATGAAGCGTATAGCTAAAACGTAATCTATAGGTGATTTTGAGAAATTTTGCTCAAGAGACCATAGCTCTAAGTCGGAAATAAATTTTCAAATAGGTTTTTGACACTTGCCTCCACTATCCTTTTATATATATATTCATTAACGAATACCATTAACCAGTAGTAATATTTAAGAAGAAAAAGATATAATCTTGAACTCTTTATTGTGTAGAATATAAGAAACAAATTGTAAAACCAAGTATACCAATAAAAAAATTGAAATTGAAAAAAAAACTAATCGACATTTTTCAAAATTATGACTTTATTGGTAAGGCTTATTATTGATATTTATGAATGAACACAACATCGTTCGAATGGCTTCCATGACTTGCTTTATAGTACCTCATCCTATCTACTCAATTTTGAAGTACATTTTAAATTGTTTGGGGGCTTTATTTCGTGTTTAAACGCCTCTAAGGACTGCGGGCTCAAATCGCAGCTGCGAGGTCGCCAATGGACTTCTGAGTTCCGGCTGATTACGCGGTTTGAAAACACAGTACGAAAAATATGGTTATGACGTTGGTCGTGTGGATCGTAGCGCCATCCTGTCTTCCACTTTTGGGAAGAAAAGAATCTGTGATAATGGCACAATAACGCTCGCCATTGTCGTTTTCGGAGGATCCTTTCTCATTTTCGAAGAAAAATAGGTCTATGATGCCGCCATGCCTTTGGCTTCTCATGGACGAGGTGAAAATGAGCTTCATCGGAAAATATGTTTTTTTCGTAAAAACGCTCAAAGTTCTGGGAAAAGAAGTGCCAACGGTGACGATTTGATGTTGACGGCTGTTCAAACACACTTTCAGTTAAAACGGCAATATTTCCATTGAACGCACCGGACGAGCACGTACACGAGTAGTTTTGTCCACTAACCTGGCGTTTGTGCAATGGTGGTGCAATGGTTAGTGTGCGCGGCTCTTGTACAAGAGATCCTGGGTTCGAACCCGGCTCTGACCACCTTCAAATTTTCTTTCGGCGGCGGTCACCTCGCATAGTGACGGCGACACTATCGAGTATCTAGCCATGAAAAAGCTTCTCAAAATACCGTTCGGAATCGGTGTAAAACTGTAGGTCCCAATCAGTGAGTGAAAACTGGAAAGCGCACAGCTCAGTGATTGTGAGAAGTTTCTCCCCAGTCCCTTTATGGGATGTAATGGGAAACTATTTATTTATTTTTTTTAACCTGGCGTTTACACGGGACAGTTTTGCTACGACAGTAGAAATACATTCACACATTTTTACTACCACACTTACACTTCTCCCACTTGCCGTTTTCAACGTCAGTAACTTCGGCAAGAGATTTGACATAAGCGGCCAGATCATGGCTGAACTAGTAAAGGTAGGCGCAATAGAACAACTGATTTTGCTTTCTTATGACTCCATCTGTTAAATTCAGTGTATTTTGTTGTTGTACTTTTTTCTTTACTGTGTTTGTTCATATGGATCTGCGTTGAATTTGACGGGTAGAGTCAGGAAACAAAAACTAAATGCCTGTTGTTGGTTCACACAATTACAACAAATCCTACTGCGTCAACCTCTACTCGTTCAGCCATCGGAAATATCGGTGACGTTTCGTAGTAATTTGAGAAAAAAGCAAAACATCGCAAACTACTTTCAAAATTGGGAAATATGTTTGTATTTGAATATTTTGCTAATTTTTATTGAAATATTGTTTGACAATACAAGTATATAAACATGAATACATGTCTAATTTTGCAGAGTACATCAGTTCCATTGTAATTGTGACAAGTAGGACAAAACACCATGGCAAAAGAGCGAAGAAACAAAAATTCAGAGCACGAAATTTAACGAAACGACACTGTCGGCGGTTGCTTAAAACTGTACTGTCTTTATAGCTGGCTGGACGCGTACGTCACACAAACAAATTATCTCTTTGTGACAACTAATACATATTCTCAACTATCTTGTCTCAAACTGTTCCGTGTAAACGCACCGTAAGGATACCTATTGATGAAATCGCTTCACTTGTCCCACAACCTGGGTTGATGGCACTCTGTTTCTATTGAATTTATTTCGTAGATTTCTAACAGTTTTAGTTGAATACTCAGAACTTTGGAAGAAAGTATTTAACACTTTCTAATAGCGTAAAGCCACCCTTTTTGTAAATGTCTAGCCTTTACCAAAATGTTGGCCCGGACTTCCCGTCGAATTTCAGAACAGAAAATAGATCAAAAAAATTATTTTCATAGAAAAATGTTGGCCCGGACTTCCCATTGAATTTCAGAACAAAAAATAGATCAAAAACATATTTTCATAGAAAAAGTGATTTTGGCCCACTGTGCCAAAACGGGAGCAACTGCAACATAGCCATCCATATTTCTGGATAGTGCACAGCACGCACTTTCGTCCGAAGTTTCCGTCGAATTTCAGAACAGAAAGTAGATCAAAAACAAATTTTCATATGAAAAGAGATTTTGGCCCACTGTACCAAAACGAGAGCAACTGCAACATAGCCACCCATATTTCTGGATAGTGCACAGCAAGCACTTTGCAAAAAGGTGGGTCTGGAGTTCCCGTCGAATTTCTGAACAGAAAATAGATTAAAAATATATTTTCATATGGAAAGAGATTTTGGCCCACTGTGCCAAAACGAGAGCAACTGCAACATAGCCACCCATATTTCTGGATAGTGCACAGCAAGCACTTTGCCAAAATGTTGGCCCGGACTTCCCGTAGAATTTCAGAACAGAAAATATATCAAAACATATTTTCATAGAAAAAGTGATTTTGGCCCACTGTGCCGAAACGGGAGCAACTGCAACATAGCCATCCATATTTCTGGATAGTGCACAGCACGCACTTTCGTCCGAAGTTCCCGTCGAATTTCAGAACAGAAAGTAGATCAAAAACAAATTTTCATATTGTGGCCGTCGGTGGTGCAATGGCTAGTGTGCGCGGCTCTTGTACATGAGAACGTGGGTGCGTTCCCTGCTCAAACCACCTTACATTTCTTTCGTCGACGGTCACCTCGCTTAGTGATGGCGACACTATCGAGTACTTAGCCATGAAAAGGCTTCTCAAAATACCGTTCGGAACCGGTGTAAAACTGTCGGTCCCAATTAGTGAGTGTAAAACTAGAAAGCGCACATCTCACTGACTGTGAGAAGCTCTCCCCAATCCCTTCATGGGATGTTATGGGACACCATTTTTTTTTATTCGTACGAAGTTCATCAATCGTCGCTGGCTTGTTGGCATAGACCATAGACTTGACGTAGCCCCACAGGAAATAATCTAACGGCGTCAAATCGCACGACCGAGGCGGCCAATCGACTGGGCCATTTCGTGAGATAACACGTTCACCAAACTTGGTTTCCAATAAATTGATTGTGGCATTCGCTGTGTGGCTTGTGGCGCCGTCCTGTTGGAACCACATGTCCTCCAAGTCCATATTATCCAATTGGGGCCAAAAATATTCGGTTATCATTGAACGGTAGCGATTCGCATTCACAGTAATGTGCCGGGCTTGATCATCACGGAAGAAGTACGGCCCAATGACGCCGCCGGCCAATAAACCGCACCAAACCGTAATTTTTTCGGGATGCAATGATGACTCATTGATTACGTGTGGATTGCTGTCTGACCAATAACGCATATTTTGCTTATTGACGAAGCCATTCAGGCAGAAATGAGCCTCATCGCTGAAGATGATTTTCCGATGAAAATCCGAATCATTTTCAAGTTGTTGCTCAGCCCAATTCACGTACATACGACGCTTATGGTGGTCAAGCTTCAGTTCTTGCGTCAATTTGATCTTATAAGGATGTAGGCCAAGATATTTTCGCAAAAATCGCTGTAGCGACGTCACAGAGATGCCCAACGCTTGAGAACGACGTGTGAGGGACACATTTGAACTTTCTTGAACTGAAGCCGCAGCGGCAGCAATATTCTCGACACTAAGGGCACTTCTTTGTCTCACTGGCACGGGAACATTTTGTACTGTGCCTGTGGATTCAAATTTTTCCACTAGACGCTCAATTGTTGATCTGGTAGGACGATTATGACGACCATAAATTGGACGTAGCCTCTTAAAGTTGAGGCCACTGACTCCAAATTTCGGTAGTAAATTTTAATAATTTCGACTCGTTGTTGGCTCGTATGTCTTTCTATGATGAAATGGCAAACCTTACTGAAGAGAAAAGTCAAAAGAGCGGGAAAAATATGGCGTCGTTTGCTGTCCCTACCGATTTACTTTTGTAGCGTCTTTGTTTAAAAACCCTTTATATTTGGGTTTGGGCAATGAATTGAAAATATTTCCTTTCAATGCCAATCCGTGTAACTTCACATTGTAAATATCTATAAAAGTTGTATTAAAAGAATGAATGTGACAAATATAATCCCTATTTCTTCGTAGTTAAACGGAAATATAAAAACAAAAATTGTGAATAAATTAATTTTGTTTTTAAATAATAAGTAAATAAATATTTTCCCCTTACATCCCATGAACGGATAGGAGGAAGCTTCTCACAATAACTGAGCTGTGCGCTTTCCAGTTTTCATTTACTGATTGGGACCTACAGATTTACACCGGTTCCGAACAGATTTTTAAGAAGCTATTTCATGGCTTACTCCTCGATAGTGTCGCCGTCAATAAGCGAGGTGGCACTTAAGCCAGGTATTTATAAACTGTTTTATCCAAAACTAGTGTCATATTCATTTGAATTTATATTGCGCGTGTAATTTTAAAATATACGCGAAACTTCTTTATCGTTTTTATCCAGTTCTTGTTTGATGCAGTTGATCCAAATAAATATCAGAACTCGTTACACGGCTGAAATTTTGTGTATAATTTAAACCAGACATCTTTTGGAAGGGTCCTGTATACTAGCACCTCTAGGAAAATGTACATCTCTTTTCTGAGTTTTCCTTTCACAGTCATATAACAATCAATTTATTCAAAAAATTTTGTATTGCATTATCAGTTATTATATTCTGGAAACGAATGAATGATACACTATGAGTGAAATTTATTGTATTTTATATAACCTGATTTTTGTTAGGCAACCATTTAATAGGAACAACAAATGTATTGCTGAGAATATGGAAAACAATGAAATGTTTGGTTTAGCAGAAACACAGTCCCTGTGATGTGCGATTTACACTTGTTGTGTATTACAATTCCAAATCAGCTTTGTTTGATTATCACCGAATGAAATTCCAAAGCAGAAATTGGACCTTGAACTTGAGCTACCGAATACTGTTCTTTTAGCGATGTATGCAGTTCAATGGGAAAATGTCCTTGTAATTTTGTCCTTAATAAGGAACACATATTAATTTTGTGATAAATCTGAAACACTAGAAGCAGCATTCAAATTAACGACATTTGCCGAATACCATAAATTCCACAACCAAATTCTTTATCTTAACAAAATTGTCCACCCTTCGATAAATGGGCGCATGAATGTATAACAGCAGGAGATGTAAACGATGTTTGCTTAAACTTCACTAATTTGTCCATCGGCCGCTGTGTTTACTGGGGCGGGCTAAACGTTTAAAAATGGGAAACTTCTAATCGTACCAGGGGTTGGTGGTGGTGGTGGTGGTGTCGTTCTCATATAGAATATTGACAGAATTCTGGGTGCGTCGAACATACAAACACAAGAATATTTAACAATAAGCGAGTAGAATGAACATAAACAATGGACAAGAATACACACAGAAGAAGAACACCAATGGATTAGCAAGCATGATGCTTGCCTGCTTGTCCATCCGCTCGATGATGCGGAGGCAGACGGTAGCGAGTGGTCTAAATTTTGTAATTAACAATTTGTTTAATTTCATTCGTGTGGTTGTTGGCGCTGGTCAACACTTATAAGTAATTATCGATAAATGGGTGAGAATTAGGGGGTGTGTTTTGAGTGAGAAAAGGGGCTTGGCCTTCTGTCATTTAAGGCAAAAGTTGAATGTATTCAATGTGGTTGATTTTAAAGTGAGTTTTTTTAAGTGTTCAACCGACATAAGTAATAACGCAATGGAGGAGGTTAATGCGAAGAGATGTCGTCGGATATGAGATAATAAAGAAGTGGAGTGGTAGTCTCGTATTTGTTTACTACGAAGTCGAGAGCTGCTTGAGTACATTTACATAAAGGTTGTCTCAATGAGAATGCACTTTTTCATTTTAAAATAAAAACACGTATTTTTTGAGATAGTTGTGATTTATTTTATTGGATTGTAAAGAAGACTTTTTCCGATTAAGTATGGAATAAAATATCCGTCAAATGGCCCCCACGTCTCTAGTGATGCCATTTCTCTTTTCATCAAATTTTCCATGACTTTTTCGCAGAGATGTGGCTTTATCTCACCAATGACGAGTTGGATCTAGGATTTGAGCTCAGGAATTGTTTCTCGTTTATTCGCATAAGACCGAGATTTCAGAAAACCCCAAAAAATGAAATCGCACGATGTTAAATCGCAAGATCTTGGTGGTCATTTGACATCAGAATTTCTGGAGATATTTTGTTCTGGAAATCGTTGCTACAATTAATCGATTGTTTCATACGCGGTGTGGCAGGTGGCGCCGTCTTGCTGAAACAACATGTAGTCCACATCCATGCCGTCCAGTTGAGGCCACAAGAACTCCGTTATCATGTACCTGAAACGAATGCCGTTCACAGTCACTGCAATTTCGGTCTCATCTTCAAAAAACTAAGGCCCAATCACGCCGCCTGACCAAAATTCCCACCAGACAGCTGCTCGTTGGGTTTCCATTTGTTTTTCATGGATTGCATGAGTATATTTTTGAGCCCCAAATTCGACAATTTTGTGTATTCACGAAACCATTCAGATGGAAATGCGCGTCATCGGAGAAGATGTGTTTTTTTTTTTGAAAAATTGGCATTGACTTCACATTACTCCATTACCCATTGAACGAATTGCTTTTCATGTTCTGCTGGTTTGAGCTCCTGAGTAAACAAAACTTTTTACGCATGAAGGTGGAAGTTTGAAATGTTTACAAGAGACCGACCCGACCGGTACATTGACGCACAGGAGTCTTACTATACATAACCGACCCAGTTTCTTAAATATGTTGACCACTCTTCGAATGATTGACACATTAGGTGCACTTTCTTCGAAGTTTGCGAGCGGTCTCAGCAAAACTTTCCAAATATTTGTAATAAGTTTTCACAATTATATCGCGTTGTTTTTTCGTAAAACGCTCCATTTTTAATAATTGGAATGAACAGTTGCCACTAGCACAAAAAATGACAGTACATTTAAAAAGTGCAATCTTACTGAGACACCTTTTATTTCACCACGCACTGCAGAAATTAATGATATACGTCCGTTTGGCATTACAAGACACAATGACTAATGTGAACACTTTTTTGTGTGAGTGGTCACCCTTTGAACGCTTAAAAGGGAAACTAAAGAGTGTTAGTAAATGTGGTGTTAGATTAGAATGAATGAGTTTTCAAGAGAGTAAAAAGAAGAAGGAGAGAGTATTATGCCTTTTGTGCTGTAGTATAATTGTTACAACTATTTATTAAACACCGTTGATATAAACGGTGGGCCATGTAAAATCTGGAGGATTTACCCCTCATTATTTCGAAGCAGTTGACCAGTTAAATGACAGATTATTGCGAAATGGGTTGCTTTTCGTTTGAAGAAAATTGGAAAATATTAAAAACTTTCTTCCAAAGTTCTGAGTCTTCAACTCACTGTAAGAATCTACGAAATAAATTCGAAAGAAATAGAGTGCCATCAACGCAGTTTGTGGATCAATTTGTAAAGCGAATTCATCAATACGATTCCTTATTGGACAATTTAATACAAGTGGAAAATATAGCCGCTGCAGCTCAAAGTGTGCTCAAACAGCCATCAACATCACCTCAATTGAACATTGCTCGCACTTCTTTGCGCAGAATATTGCATTAAATATTTCTTATAAAGGCAGATACGGCAGAGTCCTGTTGAAAGGACCACGGATCATTTTCGAACAATGTGTTAATTAATGGGTTTTCCAAAACGTCAGAGTTTTAACACTTTTCTGGCAGAAATAGAGCTTGGTTACCCGGCCGTAAGCGACTCCCCACTATATCATCACAGAAGCAGAATGGTGATGTCTTTGATCTCTAGGAACCATTTTTGATTCTTTCCGAGATGACTGAGCATAGACTCTATCATTTTGTTTATTTAACGAGTCGTCCACAGTAAAAATGTTTTCAGCACGGTAAGCAAAATTACGAGTGACCCCGTGCGGTTGCAATATTCGATAAATGTCGCCAGTTTCCAGTCCACATTTTTTTTGGAGCTATTACGACAATACGGTTTTCAATATCTCCCGTTTCCATAATTATAAGTAATGGACGCCAACAAATGCTTACATGAAAATTAAGTATAAATGTCAGTTGTCAAAAAGCTTCCAAAGGCCTGATACGTACACGCTGAAGAGTTTGTCTTTTGTTGTTGTTTCGCTGCAAATATAACGTATTTGAAGCTTGTCGCAAATATAGTAGACTTGTGTCCAAACAAATTGTATTTGCTATTCAATATTACATAGTTTATAAAATATGTTTTTGTGACCCAAAACAGCTGAAAACAAAAACAGGACACAATAAAGAAACAAAAAGCATCAAATCTGCAATTCACGAAAACAATGCCTGCAACCATATACATGGTTCCTGCAATACACATTCTCCAATAACTGAAATAACAATGCAACATGAAAAAGAAAAAATTGTTTCCGAAATATCTCGAGGACCATAAGAACACTAAACATGCCGCATGTTTTTTTTTGTAGGGTATCAGAAGCGCTACAAACATAGAATAATACAAACGTAGATAAACTTATTCTCTCATCTGACGTTTCATTTCACACTCTTCATCGTAGGTATGTGGAAGTGAGAGCAATTAAATTTAAAATTACCTTACACCAGGTGGATTTACAAAATATGTTCACTTAACTTTTTCCTGTCGTTTTGGTGTAGCACTGAAAAATTTAAATATAGTTTGTACTGTTTTGTTGACTTTTATCGTTGGTTTACATTTGTATTGTATTTAACACAACTAGTTTGCCACAAAAACACGAAATTCGGTTGTTGTTCCTTTGTGGATCGCTGTATACTATTGCCACCATCTGGTATTATTGAACCCATATTTTCCACCATCCAATGTTTACTTTCCATCGTACCTATGACCAGTGTTGCCGTTTGAAAATTTTATTTCCGACTAAAATTTTCCCAAAATCCGACCAAAATCGCCTGGTTCCGACCAAATTTGAAAATTTAATTAATATTTGTGTTTTGTGAGATACATGTTGTTTAATATTTAAGTAAAATAAAGATTTCAGATATAACATATTTGCATTAACGAATTCAGGCATGTAAATTAATATTTATATAATGTAATTAGTAATTAAATACATTAAAATTGAAAATTGTAAGTAAAAAAATTTTATTCAGTCTTTTTCACATAAAGGGGTTTTCAACAGAGACGCTACATAAGTAAATCGATAGGGACAGCAAACGACGCCATATTTGTTCCCGCTCTTTTGACATTTCTCTTCTGTAAGGTTTGCCATTTCATCATGGAAAGATATACGAGCCAACAACGAGTCGAAACTATTAAAATTTACTACCGAAATTTGGAGTCAGTGGCCTCAACTTTATGGTCGTCATAATCGTCCTACCAGATCAACAATTCAGCGTCTAGTGGAAAAATTTGAATCCACAGGTACAGTACAAAATGTTCCCGTGCCCGTGAGACAAAGAAGTGCCCGTAGTGTCGAGAATATTGCTGCCGCTGGGGCTTCAGTTCAAGAAATCCCAAATGTGTCTCTCACACGTCCTTCTCAAGCGTTGGGCATCTCTGTGACGTCGTTGTGGCGAATTTTGCGAAAAGGTCTTGGCCTACATCCTTAAAAGATAACATTGACGCAAGAACTGAAGCCGCTTGGCCACCATAAGCGTCGTATGTTTGTGAATTGGGCTGAGCAACAACTTGAAAATGATTCGGATTTTCATCGGAAAATCATCTTCAGCGATGAGGCTCATTTCTGGCTGAATGGCTTCGTCAATAAGCAAAATATGCGTTATTGGTCAGACAGAAATCCACACGTAATCCATGAGTCATCATTGCATCCCGAAAAAATTACGGTTTGGTGCGGTTTATGGGCCGGCGGCGTCATTGGGCCGTACTTCTTCCTGGATGATCAAGACCGGCACATTACTGTGAATGCGAATCGCTACCGTTCAAAGATAACCGAATATTTTTGGCACCAATTGGATAATATGGACTTGGATGACATGTGGTTCCAACAGGACGGCGCCACAAGCCACACAGCGAATGCCACAATCAATTTATTGGAAACCAAGTTTGGTGAACGTGTTATCTCACGAAATGGCCCAGTCGATTGGCCGCCTCGGTCGTGCGATTTGACGCCTGTGGGGCTACGTCAAGTCTATGGTCTATGCCAGCAAGCCAGCGACGACTGATGAACTTCGTACGAATATCGAACGTGAGACTGCAGCAGTATCGGCCGATTTATGCTTGAAAACCGTCGAAAATTGAGTTCAGCGTCTGGACTTCTGCAAGCGTGCCCGTGGTGGCCATGCAAAAGAAATCGAGTTCCATACATAATGGCATGGAACGTACTTTCACAGGAATAAAGAATATCATTGGTATCTAAAACCGGTTTTGTTTTATTTAAAAAAACTTTTGTAGCGCTCTTATTGAAAAACCCATTATGTTGTTTTCATTTAATTTTGTTATAATTAAGGCATGTATTAAATACATCACATTAAAACTAAAAAGTTAAGGTTCTCGATTTTACATTTGGTTATGTAGGTCCCTTTTGGCTGGCCAAACATAGTGCGGATTATTCATTTTGATAATTTCTTTACGCGACAGTATTTACTTCCAGTTTATTCCTTAGTTTAGTTTTTATTAGCGCTGGTATGGAAAATTTGCGTTCAGCGGCGACGGAACTATGTGGCAGAGGTAACAAATTAAAAATAAAATAATAAATATTTGAGAAACTTTTCTCATTTAATCCGTTTTTTATACAAGCTATTTTTTGCCAAAAAATATTAATGTTTAAATTGGCCAAAGTTTTTATATCGCTGAGCCGCAGCAATTTCCACTCAGTAACTATAAAATCGGGATCACAGTCAACTATCTTAGGGAATTTTAAAACAAGATCAAGAATTGCTAAGTCGCCGTTTGAAAGTACCTTATCAGGAGTTATCATATTTAAGTTTTATACTATCGTTTTTGAAATCTAATCGTTTGTTGATCTGATCAAGAAATTGTATATAAAATTCTAAAACAGCAGATTTTATTTCATATTTTTCAGTCTTATTTAAATAAGTTTCCGCATTTGTATTTTACAAGTATCAGGCTGATACTGCTTATTTTTGTAATCAATTTCTATATTATTTATTAGTTCTATTTTAATAAAATTGGTTAATATTAAAAGAAATTAGATTTTATGCTAGTGTATAAATACGGTAAACGTGAACTTTCCGCTTGAAATTCTTTGTTACGATTTTTGGCAATGGGTAGAAAATATATGTCAAAAATAAAAAATAACATTTTATTTGGCTTGTCGTATCCTCCGCAATAACACCAGCAGAAATTCCTTGAACTTCATATACACAGGAAATGAAATACAATTTTAGGCTATCCCATTGCTCAACGATACTTAGTACAACGCTTTCCAGCGAAAGCCAACGAGTGCAGCATATACCTAAAATTTTATGTGGTGCAACTGAACAATACCCTTGCAATTCTTCGAGTTCGCTGACGCGTTTGGGACTACGAGAAAAAAAGGTGTATATGTTCCCACACAATTTTTCGATAGACGATGGCAATTTTTTTGTGGTGTAACTGCAACAGTGATGTAAAGCGTGACCGGAACATTTAATGTAAAATAATTCTACTTCTTTTTCAAATAACGCCTTAACGCCACCAGGCATAGCATTTCCTATTAGGTCCTTGAACGGAATTTCTTTAATTTTATCAAATGTTAGTTAATTCCAACATTGTCAAAAACTTATCTTGGATTTCAAACGCTGAATTTACAGTAACACTCAATTGAAACAAACCATTAGTTCGTAGAAAGGTCGGTAGTTCCGTCCATAATTAAAGAAAATTTTGTTTATTGTAATGTGGATATTACATCATTCCTTGCATGCTTTCCAATTTTGTCTGCCTGTTATTTCTGTGGCCTTTGTCCTTCTGCATGCAGGAAGATAGTCCATCAATATGAAAGGCAAATTGTGCGTAATGTAAAACATGACCAACGTGAATTCTACATGTTTTACCTGTTGCGACTTTCTCTGTTGTTCGTTGGTTGTTTGGTGTCATAGTTTTGTACATGCGTTGTTGTCTTTTCATGATTTTTCAGATGTGTCAAATGTGCAGCAAGTGGCTTGGAGCATGCAGTACAAAATGGAGTATCATCCCTTTCCTGCAGCCATTCGAAAGTAGTAAGCCATTCTGTTCTAAATTTCCTTTTAGAACATTGGGGATTATCAGCAAAAACATTTGCATCACTTTAAACAAAAATATTCATTATTTTATACAAATTTGTTAATTTAAACAACTTTACCAACAAGCTGCATCATTGTTGTTTTCGGTTACTGCTTCCATTTTTTTCTTTTTTGTTATGTATCTAAAATAGATGTTTAATATTAAAAAAGATTTTGTTGATTAATATTTATACTAGTTCAATCCTCTAAGGCACATGCAGAATGTTTTATTGTTGTCCTATTCAGTGTTTTTTTTTCCAAAATGCTGACATTCATAAGAAATAGGGCGAAATAGAAATAAGAATAACACAAATCGTTGTCACTAAATTAAGCTAAACGTCGTTTATAATTTAATGACCAACAGCGGAATTCGGTTAACGTATCGCACAGTTCACTGTCACTGATCTAATATAAACGCCGTTAATAACTACTTACCCGTCATCGAAGTGCATAATTTATTGGTAAATGGTAAACAGTGTGAACAACGTATTTTTAAGATAAAATGTATGAGATTTTAAATAAATTATGTAAAGAAAAAAATAATTTGTGATTAGAGACAAAAACCAACCAAAATTGAATTGGTCCGACCATCCGACCAAATTAAAAATTTTAAATTTTTTCCGACCACATTTGGTCGGATCCGACCAAAACGGCAACACTGCCTATGACGTTTAATTTATTGAGCGAATAAAAACTTCTATTGTATGTGTTATTCTATGGCTACAAATATTTCCAATGAAATGAAAATTCAAAGTTTTACAAGAGTTCAAAATATTCAGAAATGGCCTAGGTAGTCAACTTTCGGCTCCCAGTGTGCCGCTCCTAATCGCTGACCGGCCTCTGTAACATATTCTCCCAAACATATTCTGTAGGAACCATGTATATGTTTGGAACACACTCCAAACAATCATATATTTGCAAGTCCTAGCCACACATATGTGTAACTGCAACCATTAGCATGTTTTCTTGCAAAGATCTACATATACTTTTATGTGGAGCCATTGGGTGTTTCATCCCAAACATCCATATATTTACGTCGAAGCATTCGTGTGTTTCCTACCAAATCAACGATTGACCACTGAATGAAACTGAAACGCAACAGCCAGTCAACATAAAAAACACTCAATTCATTTACACACCCATTCAGGAATATTTATGCAACACTGACTGGAAAAATAATGCAAAAATACAATTACACACTTGCAATAACAATAACATAGGCTCAGAACAATCTCTGGTTGTCCCACTTTTATTTTTTGATCTCGTAAGAGCATAGCGACAAAAATTTAGTACATCTGGCACCAAACACAACTATATTTGTATAACAAGCAAAGCTGTATTTGGATCACAAACACATATATTATAATATACATATATAAAACTAGAAAGCGCCCAGCTCACTGGTTGTGAGAAGCTCTCCCCAATTCCTTCACCGGATGTAATGGGAAATCATTTATTTTTATTATTATTAATCGTTGTGTCTCAAACATGTAATATTGAATAGCAAACATAACGCATTTGGACACAAGTATACTCTATGAGCGACAAGATGCAAATACTCGTTATATTTGCACCCAACCAAGAAGAGATACAGATTTTTCAGAGTGTATAACATAACACCTCAGCTATGCCCATGTCAAAATTCGTCTTGGTCACAAGACCCACTATGCCACGTTGCGTCTGCAAATATTGTCGCTTTTATGTAGACTACGTTGCGACTGACAGCAACGCAGCCAAAATGATGCAGCCAAAATTTGGATCTTTGAGGATGCAAAATTCTAGTATCACAATCATATCTATTGACACCACATCCGTTTCCCTGCTACAGTGGACCGTTGTGGTCAGCTCTGATAGTGATGGCTATAATGTTGTCGGTTGTTGTTTTTCTTGTTTACTGGTTGTTGTGTTTTTGTTTCAGTTTTTTTATTTTGATTTGTATTAAATTGTATTTCTACAACAAATAAGTGGTTTCACTATACATAGCTAGCTAAGCATCTCCCTCTCTTGGTCATATTTCCAGGGACCATGGATGTATTTTTATATTTTGGTTGATACAAGACAACATACCAGCGACACATGTATACATAGCTGTTGTACAGACATGTATGCATAAATATTGGTTTGAACAGCAACAACGTACAACAATATACCGTGGATTAAAATATAAACTTTCATGAGCGTTATGACCATATATGTAAGCCCACAATGTATCGATAAATACAAAGATATTTCGTATTTTGATAAAATACATACAATAATGGCTACCCTACTACTGGTGCAAATTCAACGTTGCAAGGCAGACAAATTAGATAGATTGGATATTTTCTTAACTATTTTTTGTAACGGAATTCACAGGTTGTCAAACCGAAAAAATTCGCTTCAATCAAACCAAAAAGGAATGAGTTTGTGGCTAATACCAATGCTAGTTGCTATAACCGAACTGTTTTTAACAGAGGTTGTGGTAACCAATAAATTCCGTTGACCCAACCGACTCATTTTGTAAATGAATCTCGACTAAACTCTTTTCTTGTTTACTAAATTTTGTAGCCAAAATGAATTTAGTAATTTTGTTTCTCTATTTTATATACACTGCGAATTACATGAATAAGGAATCGAGTTATTCAAACTTTAGTCGAAAAATTTCTCATAATATCGTTCGGAACCGGTGTAAAATTGTAGGTCACAATCAGAGAGAGTAAAAAGTAGTAAGCGCACAGCTCACTGATTGTGAGAAGCTCTCCCTAATCCCTTCATGGGATGTAATGGGAAACCATTTTTTTTAGTCGAATTCAGAATCATAGCGAATTTTAGGATATGTTCTTGAACTAAAACGGAATTGTAGGATATATTTATTTAAATTTTGTATAATAACGGTCAAACCTAAATTTATATTCTAACCAAAAAACCATTTAATAATAATGACAATAAACTTGTTATTTTTAAATTTTTAAATGTTATCCAGTAGTAGGCCAAGATTTAAATTTGTATACACATTTAGTAAACAAGAAAAAATTGCTAGTTCTGTTAAAAACTTTCAACTACATGGGTCGCGCAAAAGGTCTTGATACCTCCGAAACGGAACAAATCCTTATTTTGAAATACATATAAAGGACTTAATGCCAATGAGATTGCGTTTGAAATAGAAAGGGAGAAAACAATTGTATAGTCAACGTCATCGTACTAAATCGTCAACCAAGGAAAGAAATCGAACAAATTCTAAGAATTGCTTCAAGTTCGTCAATGACTGCTTCACTAATTCGGTAAGAAAGTGGCGTTAAAGTCAGCGTATGTAAGGGCGGATCAATAAGTCCGTGACTTTTTGAATGAAACATTTTTTTTGCAGAAAAAAATTTATTTTTCAACATAATCTCCTTTTAGGTCAATACACTTAGTCCAACGTTTCTCCAATTTTTGTATCCCTTCCAAAAAAAAAGGATTTTCGAGGTCCATAAAATAGGCATTTGTTTGATCAATAATTTCATCGTTGGAGCTAAATCTCTTTCCACCGAGCCATTTCTTTAGGTTTGGAAATCGGAAATAGTCACTGGGGGCTAAATCCGGAGTATATCGCGGGTGAGGTATCAATTCGTAGCGTAATTTTGCCATTGAGACTACATACTTTTGTGCACCGGTGCGTTTATGGTCAATTGAAAGCAAACGCGGCACCCATCTTGCTGACAGCTTTCTTAAACCCAACTGATCATTTAAAATCGAAAACACACTGTCATATGAAATGCCTATGGCATCAACAATCTCACGCACTTTTACTCTTCGACTTTTACTCCAGAACAGTCAGCGTCAGTTGTACTTGTGCGACCACAATGAAAGTAAGAAACCACTTTTTTTTACCATTGAAATCGATCGAATCGAAAAATAATGCTTAATGAGCCCTCGAAATTCACATTTTTAAAAAATGCACTAGGTTGTATGTTTTGAACAGCTGTTAAACGCAAAGTAAATGACGGAACTGGCTCAAAATTTGACAGTAGTCTATTAACAGGTGGTACTTGATTGGAGCAGTGTTGCATTGGATATAACTACGAGCAAAGTTTGAAAAGTCACGGACTTATTGATCCGACTTCGTACATGAAAAACTCTTTAAAACTTCCACATTTTTCGAATTTAAATTAGTTTAATGTGAATTTAATTAAAACTTTTAAATTTTGTAATAAACTCGCATTCCAAATCGGAATGTGATTTACATTTTAATATAAAATTAAAACGCGATTCCCAAATTTAAATAGAGCTTTGAAATTTGGAGTAAATGCAATGGTCGCTAAACACATGTATTGCAAGTCCTGTATATAAGTATAATTTAATTAAAAACTGAAAATCGGTTTCCAGAGAAATTGAAAACCGGCTTTTAAAAAATACCGTTTTTTGGCCACTCTAATCACAACACAGCAGAGAGTAAGGAACAGTCAAAGCAACGCACATGACGACAGATTTTTGGGACGCATCCACTGTCATTCACATCGATTACCTTGAAATGGGTAAAACGATCTCCGGTTTTGGACGGATTCAATATTGGTTTGAAACATAATCGATCACATTTAGCGAAGAAAAAAGCGCTCCTCCCTGTGACTGCTTCCTATTTCCAAACCTAGAGAAATGGCTCGGCGGTAAGAGAAGAGGTCATCATTGAAATAAACGCGTATTTTGAGGGCATTGAGAAAATCTATTTGGCAGAAATAAAAAAATGTGAAAATCGTTGGACTAAACGTATCGAGTTAAAAGGAGACGAATGCTGAGAAATAAAGCGTTTGTTTGCCGAAAAAAATATTTTATGCAATAAGTCACGGAGTTACCATACTGCCCTCGTACATACATATACAGTTAAACTCTGAAATTTTGCCAAAGGTAAAAAATGTAGGGTTCCACCTTTTTAAAAAAATGTGTCGTTGAAAGTTGTTGGGCTGCTAGATGAAATTTGTTATGATTTTTCTCGACTTTCGAGTTGTGTATGTGAAAATCCGATCGGGTAGTGGACGCCGATCACTGACTTCTAGTGATGATCTTTTTATTTTCCCATTTCATCCTATGAAGAGTTACCGAAGACCTTATGTGATTCTGATTGGGACCTACAGTTTTACACCGATACCGAGCGGTTTTTTTGAGAGGATTTTTGGTGACTAAGTTCTCGATAGTGTCGCCATCACTAAGCATATTTTGAAAAGTTTAGGTTTGTAGAGTCTGGGTAAACACGTTCAAAATGGCTGCAACACATTCAAAATGTACGGCTACACTCCAATTCCAGCATTTGGAAAAGGCACGACCTCGTTCGGAGCCCGATTCCCGCTCCGAGTCTAACATTTCCTAAAAGTACTGTAACGTGGTTTTGTTAAACGTTGAGGTCATGCCCATGGAAACCTTCCGAAACCTTCCGAAATAAGAACAGAATTTTTTGAATTCAGATTCTTTATTGGGTTTCTTATGATACAAAATAATTTAGTTTAAAGAAATAACATCAATTTATCCACTCGTTGAGAACACTCTTCTGGGAATAGCTTGCAACGACTGAGGATACCGTTCAGGAAATGGTTTGAGAACTCTACTTTGGGTTCGGTCTGAGAGCACTCTTTTAGGAACTCTTTGACAACACCCTTCTGACAACGGTTGGGAATACCTTTCTGGGAGTGTTTTGAGAACACTCCGTTGGGTTCGGTGCGATAGCCCTCTTCTGGGATTGGTTTGACAACACTCTTCTGGGAATGGTTGAGAATACCCTTCTGGGAATGGTTTGAGGACACTCCTTTGGAGTCGGTCTGAGACCACTCTTCTAGGAACTGTTTGACAACAATCTTCTGGAAACGGTTGAGAATACCCTTCTGGGGATGGTTTGAGGACACTCCGTTGGGTTCGGTCTTATAACACTTTTCTGGGATTGGTTTGACAACACTCCTCTGGGAATGGTTGAGAATACCCTTCTGGGAATGGTTTGAGGACACTCCTTTGGGGTCGGTCTGAGACCACTCTTCTAGGAACTGTTTGACAACAATCTTCTGGGAACGGTTAAGGATACCCTTCAGACAATAGTTTGAGAACACTCCGTTGGGTTCGGTATTAGAACGGCTCAAGACCGGTTCGGTACATCCTTCAATACGGACATCTTATATTCGTATGGGAAGAACTGGATCGGGAGTCGGATTTACATCGGTTGATAACAAGAATACGTGGAATAGTCAACCGAAGTCAATATGGTGGCATAGGCAGTCGTAGCCGCTATGGTAAAATAGTCAGCCCAAGCCGCTAGGTTGGAATAGTCAGCCGAATCCGCTATTGGAGAATATTCAGCCAAAGCCGCTGTGGCGGAATAGTCGACTGAAGTCGCAATGGCGGAACAGTCGCAATGGCGGAACACTAACTGTATAGCATTGTCGCATTATACTAGGTGATTCTAGATGCCGGTACAAGAAGTTCGTGCAAAGTGGGTTATGGTCATGGAAACGGCTGGATGATGGTGCGTTGTGAAGAGTTGTAGCTACTATAAATAGATTTAATCGTTTTGAAATCGTGTATACAGGGTGAACTGTTATAGAATATCGAATAATTGTGAAGTGTTAAATTTTGTAAATTCTTTTACTAAGGATGAATAAGAGAACACTAAAACAATTCGTAAATTTTTCACAATATTTTGCACTTCAACGAAGTACTTCACCAAGGAGTTGCTAGACTTATTAGTGATTCCTGCCAGCAGTGCAGTGTTTATCTCGGCGCCATTTCAAAATAAAAATTCTAATTTTATTTTCCAATCTATATGTATAAAAATAGCTTGTCCACTCAACCGATTACAAACCAATACATGCTTTGGAAAGGACTACTTTCAATGATGGTTTATGTCTACACATATACGTTTTACGTGCACTTTAGTGATGGTGTGTTTTTTCATATAAAATGTGTGAATTCATCACTGGCCATGACATCATTGAATAATTTTGCCGGCAGGCCAAAGTCTGCCGGTACAGCTAATATTTAATAAAAATAATAAACGAGGTATAATATTTATCTTTTTTAAAATGTTCGCTAAGAAAAAATTTAAAATTTTTTGTGAGATTTGAGCATGCACTATTATTTTATCTACTCCAAAAACCACTTCTTTTAACAAAATTTAACAGCCAAAGTCACGATGTCGAACGTTAACGTTCGCTTTCTTTCTATGCGACAAACAGCTGATTTGGAAGTCACTAACAAGCGAACGAAAACATATACAATTCAGTACAAAATCGGACCCCACTTACACTCTCTCCCACAAAATCCAAGCGAACGAAGTCAGTCACACACTTTCGTCTCAAAAAGCGAGTCACTATCTTTCGATTTGTCGTTCGCATGTTTTTACGTGTGTTTGTTGTTCAAAGCAATAATGACGTTCGCCATTTAATTTCGGAGCGAGAGAGAAGAGTACGAAGAACCAGTATCTGCAGGTGCCGCAAAGTTGGCGTTTTTGTGCTGAAAAGGAAATATATTTTAATAACAAATATAATATAATGACATTATTTTCTCTCCATTGTGTTTCTTCCATTGAATTCTACCCAAATTGTTTTTGTTTCAAGCTTTTATTTGATTTCCAGCTATGCGACAACCAAAAGACAAGTGACTGGTTTTGACATTTGCGTTCGCATAGATGACAGCGAAAATAGTTAGTGGTTTCCGATTTTGCAAACACACAATCACACAATAACATTTAAAGCCTGGGATAAGAACGAAAGTGAGTGACTGGCTTTCGTTCGCTTAGGTTTTCTTTCGAGATCGTGACTTTGGCTGTAAAAGTTACAGCATAAATGTCGCTATCTATGTGCAACAATTATCAATAAAATAAAATAAAATCATTTATTACAAAAAATGACGTCACCTGAATATCTTGTTACGAATTTTGTAACTGTCCTTGTTAGCACTGTTTTATTTCCCGCTAATAAACCAAAGTTTCTTTTAAATATCGACAAGTAGAACAGTTTTTTCTATTTTACTTTTTCAGTATAAACTTAACACTTTAGAATAAATGTTTACTCAATATCGTTATTACTCGAAGATGAATACCTTTACCCGTTTGACACTAGACTGATTTCAGATTCGCCCCAAATCAGTTATTATATGTTAACTTCACCTGCTCTTGATTGGTTCCGAATTGCCTGCATCGCCTTAATTATTTATTACGATCGCGTAGCATCATCGCTGCCTCTTCATGACGACGAGATAGTAGGCCATTTCACAGACTTTTATTTGCTGCGGTATTTTACCAATTTTACACCTTCGGTGGACACAAAACGGACAGAAATCGAAGGGAATTCGTATTTTCGTCCAATACAAATAATATTAAACATAATTTAGCTGTCATTAGCATCAATAAACAATATTTAAAATTAGTTCCTGTCTTCTTTGCTCTCTCATTCTCTATCATCGGCCTAGTACTTTTTCGATCAGCTGTGCCATATAATCCCCCTGATTCAAATAACAACTAAAAGCGCAGAAAACTACAACGCGTCAATTGTCCATCCAAGATATATTGACAAGGTAGAAGCATTAGAGTGTGTGATCACTTTTATGTGTTTGCGAGAGTGTGTATGCCAAACGAGTGTACACAGTCGACAGAATGAGAGAATTTATGTTCTTCGTAATCTGTGCTCTCATTAGGTAAATGGCTAATTTCAGTTATGGCAAACGTTTTTTAAACTTGTACGCGTTTCAAACGATTTCTGGTCTGCAACAACATGATACACATTTGCGATATATGAGTTTATTTAGGAGAACTACATTATCGAATGCGATTAATAAATTAATACAAATTAATCAAAGTATTGTTGCTGCAACCGAGCAATAAACGTTTTTTTTTCATTGCGTGTAGGTGTAATGAAAATTATGAGGCAACCATGCTGAAATGTGCACACAAAACCTGTCTTTTGACAGTTTAATGTTTTTTTGACATACTGCAGTTGTGATAGTTAGTAAAGCCAAAAATGTTAAGCATTTTTATCGTAACATTACCAATATTGAGTATTGACACTAGTATTATTTTGACCCCAACTGTACGCTATAGTTTTAATAGTTTTTAGTTTCATTTAAATATTACTTGCAATCGTTTTTGAATAGTTTGGGTCTTATTAATTCATCCCTTTTAAAGACTAAAATTTATGGAAATTCATCCATGAATAAACACCTAGCGTTTTTTACGCGTTTTACTTTTATTGTTGCTCTTTTTGCTTTCAAACCGTTGACATCTCAGCACATTTATGATTGGCGGTCGATTGGGTAAGCGAAAGAACCAGAACACTAATTTTAAAAGTTATTTTACAAATTATTTTATAATTTGAAGCAACAATCCAAGGTGCTATACCATTACGAGAGTCAGTGTTCCCAAAAACAATTAAAATGCTATGGTCTTATGACCACATCTACGGATTCCATCATCATTTAGCTTCGCCCAAAAATAAGCACGTGCTAAACACAAAAGTCAACAAAGTACCGTAACATATGGTTGACTTGGATCGACTCAATTCCATTTAGTAGATATATTTTGTTGTTGTTGCAACTTTTGTGTTGCTGTTATTTGTTATGACGTATGTGCCTAATGAATGTATTACATTTTAGACAGACCTAACTAAATACAGTCTCACACACACATCCACGTTTGTACATCCAATTGGTTAAACGTGGTTAAAACACATTTCAGTAGTTTTATGGCTTTTAATCATAAAAGGCTTTTTAGCCAAATCAATCAGTCAGCTGTCTGTCTGTCCGTATGTTAGTTTGACCATTGTGTCAGTGTTTTAAGCCACTCACACATTTGTCTCGACTCTTTCGAGTTTTTTCATCTTCTGTTTAACTTCTGGCAGTTTCATACTGAAGAGGGATGGGTAACAGATAAATCCGAAATTGCCATATGTTTGCAGTGCTATGCCATGGAGGAGTCAGTTGCGCTATATGACACGCGTTTTCAATTCGACACATGTTTCACACAGTTCCATATGGCTTCACTGTTTCACACGAAAGAAATCGTATCGAGTTGATGACCATTTGCCGCAGATAATAAGAAACAAGGAAAGTATTCTAAATGGTATTAGATGCGACTAGTACACGCAAAGAAAAATAATGTTTGGTGGTCGTTTGCCGAAAAAAGATATGGTTTTTTTTGCTTATACTGAAAATGAAATACTCAACGTTAACCGTAAAACTTGTAACGTTTTCCCAAAAAAAAAAACGTTTGTCATAAAAGTTGTTTTTATTAGTGTTAAAATAAATAAATATATAGTTTCTCATTACGTCCCATGAAGGGACGGGGAGAGCTTCTCACAATCAGAGAGCTGTACGCTTTCTAGTTTTACACTCACTGATTGGGACCTACAGTTTTACACAGAATTTTGAGAAGATTTTTCATGGCTAAGTATTCGATTGCATCACCACTACTAAGCGACGTGAACGTCGGCGAAAGAAATGTAAGTTTGTCAGGGCAGGGATCGAAACCTCGTTCCAATGTACAAGTGTTGCGCACACTAGGCATTGTTGCTTATTTTTGTAACCTTTCATTAACACCAACATTTTTGTAATTTTCGTTTACGGCAAATTCACAAAACGTTTGTGACCATGTATAAAACGAACAAGTTTGAACACACACACACACACACGCTTACACGCAGAAGTGGTCTCTCTTGAATTGCTTCTCGTTCCTTGCAAAAACAATAAAGATGCAAATCCTAATATTAAGTACTTGGCCGTCTTCGTGCAATATCTGCGACAGCTCGAGGGACGCACGGCTTCAACGTAATTTCAGGGAAATTGTAATTACTAAAACAAAAATTGAATTTTAAATTTTAAAAACAACTTCTATAATAAACACATAAAATGAATGGAAATTCAGCATTAATTTTCATATTTTTTTTCATAAATTTAATAATTCAATTTAAAAAAATTAATTATTATTTTGACTACGCGGATTTGAACCTTTACCACTCGTCAGCTCTCGTTTTCTTTCGGGGTTTTCCGCATCCCGAGCACATTATCATTTCCCATAAAATTTGAAATTTTATTTGCCGCCAAATTCATTTCTCCAACGAAATTTAGCTGTTAAAAATGTTATTTGGGCTGAATGAAATTTTTCGTTCAGTGTATTACAGTACTATGGACGAATACATGATTGTACTATAATTGAATCTTAACGGAGCACTTAGTTCATAAAGTGTGATGATGCTATTAGTAGCAACATAAGAGTGCCATGTGAAAAATATGAGAATAACCACAATTTTTTATTCATTGTCATTATTGCTCTCCAAGAATATTTAATAAATCCTTCAGCTCACATATGTAGCTACACACTGTAAAGGGATGAAGTGCTTGCAAGAATGGAAGTGGTGGTTGACATCCTTTTTTTTTAAATAAAACAATTTCAGATGGAATATTTACAAAATATATTTTCTAATTTTTTAAACCAACATACTTTACAATGCATTTGGATCTCTCAACACTGTTAACCTTGCTTCTTTAAGCTTCGTACACATGGTCCAATTTGTAATTTTTGGCAAATAAATTGTATTCATATTTATATCTGTCGAATGACAAATTTTTTATGACCGATTTTGTTAGTTTTGTTAATGTATGAGAAGTTTATCCTACAAGCTTTCAAGGTCAGGAACATTTTGTTAATGTGAAAAATGGTTGGAATAATAGAAAATTCAGTTAAGCACACTCACTGGCATGACTGGTTTCGAATTCTATGACAAGTTCATCATAAGACTGTGACTGATCATCAATCGTAGATAAACAAAACAATTGTAATCTATATCACAGAGTTAAGTCGCTCACCTCGAAGAGACTGGAGCAACTACCCAGTAAACAATTGTTTCCGACGTGTCGGACGTCTGTGAGTTCTCTTTAATTATATCAGACAATTAGCCGAATTATCTGAAATTCCTTCAGTCATCTAAACGAGTTTTCTATACATTCTCTGTCAGCCGGTTCTGCACATTTTCTGAAATTCCATTCGAAAATCATATGACATTTCTGCACATTCTCTGAAGTGAATTTTTTATTCTATTTGATTTTGTTTTCATTCCGTAATCATTCACCGAAAATGTTTTTACTGTATAGTTTCGGTGAATTGAATTGCTGTTTTTGTTTTGTCTGCATCATTTTATTTGCTGTCTTCAGTTACAAACGAGCAAGCAAGTGCTTAAAACGTCGCGGTCGTGAAATAACAATAATAATAATTAATAAATAAAGTCGGAACATTCTCCATATTTGTTCAGACGGCTCTCCGAAATTGCAACGACAAATAGTACAATGTGTTACAAAACGATCGGAAAAGTCGGACCATTATCGGATGTTTTTTCAGATTTCTGTCCGAAATTGGTACGACAAATCGGAAAAAGGAATTTCCCTCAGGATTCTCACAGAAATCTGTCCGATAACTCTGCCCACTCTTCAGAATTTCCTCCGACAAAACCTTGCGAATTCTTGTCAACCGCCCATACGATTTTCTGTACGTTGTCTGACTGATATCGGCATCAGACTCGGCAAGTTGTGCAGAGCGTCTGACAGATTTCTGACCGAATTCGGAACAAGTTGTTTATTGGGTAGTGACAGAAGAGGTGCTGGAAGGCTTTGTAGTACTCGTTGAAAATATCGCCACTGTGGCTTAAAATATCGCGGATGAGCCGTCAACATTGACCAGATAACGTTCCACGCAATTTAACATTTCACGTTCGTCTCTGCAGCGCATTTTGGTGAAAGACTTCAATATGTTCTAAATGAAGCTCACGCTCTCTTGAACCTCAACAACGCTGTGGCCAATTTTCATTCGAAATTTGTCATGGGAGACGAGGGAGACCCGGAACCGGACCACCGGAACACTAAGAATGCAAGTATCATTAAAAAAAGAGCCGTTAAATAAACAACTAGCTTCCCAATACATCTCATGAAGGGACTGGGGAGAGCTTCTCGCAATGGGACCTACAGATTTACACCAATTCCGAACGAAGGTAGTCACAGAAGGGATCTAACCCACATTTTCGTTTACAAAAGCCGCGCACACTAACCAACCGACGAGCAATTACATGCACTCAAAGTCACTGCATGTTGCTCCATTTATGCCGAAGTTGTCATGAGGACGGACGTTCAGGGTAACACGCTTATTACACTGTAAGTAGGTGTAAATGACACACCAAGACGCCGAGACACGTCAACCTAATTTTGGATCGTAGAATCCAGTGGTGTACCCCGTTTTGAAAAGTTAGCTCGAAATCACGAGATATTTCGATTTTAAATTTGTAGTAGATTTAAAGCGATTTTTGATTTTATTTGAATGAAAAACTTTAAAAACTTGTTTAAAATCAATTTGTATATTATTTATTTGTCAAAATTTATACCTAGAAATAGTGGACGTCCATTGTCAAGCGGACATGGAACTATATTTGCTCTTATTTTGATGATTTTATAAATTTTTTTGGATTTATTCAATTTTTACTCTTTGGTTGCAATTCTTTTTCCAGCGAAACGGTATTCGAATGCCATTATGGTTTGATGAAATCTTTCGCCAGTTTCTGTGGACAATTGTCGTTCGTAAAAATCGAAATGTGCGTGTAACATGTGGTTTTTCAACGACATTTTAACGCCAAGTTTGTCGAAAGACTTCATCATGTTGTCAATATAATCACGGTACTGTGATGAGCGATTTTTGCAAAGAACGTTTTCAATTACCACACGAATTGAGTTCCATGCGTTTAGTTCAGTTTCATCTAACATTTCAGAAAAACTCGTATAAAGAGTATATAAATTGATTTAACAAGAGCTTTTGCAGGTTTTTCCCTCAAATAAAATCAAAAATCACCTTAAATCTACTACAAATTTAAAATCGAAATATCTCGTTATTTTGAGATAAATTGTTAAAACGGATTATACCACTGGATTCTATGACCCAAAAATTAGTTGGGGTGTCTCGTTGTTTTTGTGTGTCATTTTAAAACTTCAAATTTTACTTACAGTGTTACATATGAGCGATACAGAACTAGTATCAACGAGTTTCCACTTATATTGCCGCAAATTGATGAATTCCGACGGGAGGACATGTGGTTCCAACAGAATGGTGCAACTGCACACACAACTCTCGTGCCAGTGGAAGGATGAAATGAACATAAAAAAAAGATTATGAAATTATGCCGTTTCATGTACGATAACTTTGGATTACCGACAGAAACAAAGATTAAGCATTTTTCCTAAATTAATACTTTCACAGGCAAAGAAAAATTTAGTTATATCTAAACGCAATATCCGACAAATCTAATTCGTTTGGGCAATGCCATTGCGCCAAACGAGCATCATTTGTGGAATAAAACATATAATTTCCTTCGTATTAAAAAAAATTTATGGAAACTCTAAACTAAAAAAGGCGTTTCTAGTGAACGTTATTCCAACAAAACCAAACATTTTTCACTTAGAAACATGTTTCTGACCTTCTTAACTTCTTATACATTACCACATAAAATTAACAAAATTCGGCCTTAAATTAAAGTTCAAATGTAACTGACATTAGCCCGGTCATTAAAAATTTTTCCTCAAATTCTTTTGTTTGGGTACTGAACAATCTCAAACTTTGACATTTCGAATAAGTAGATTCGTTAATTGTTAGGGTTTTTTTTTTTAAATCAACGCCAAAATAGCGATAATTTAAAAATTGGCGTGGCGCGACCCCTAAAATTATTTAAATTTGTTTTCCTTATTTTTCCCTTCGTAAGGATCCAATACACTACATCCCTTTCCGAGTGTAACTTTTTTTTGAATTTCTCTCTACCCTAATGTAATATTGATTAGCAAACACAATGTGTTTGGGCACAGGTAAACTATATACAAACACATTATATTTGCATCCAAACAACAAAAAATGCCGATTTTTCAGCGCTTATAAGCCGACATACATATTTAAATATTTTTGTGCGTAGCATCTATATTGAAGCAATTAGATTTGTTAGTGTATAAATACTTTCTAAAATATTTGATATATTTGGTTTTTGTCCAATCTGCAGCCACAGAAAAAATAACTGAATTAGCCGTAACAAAAGGATGTCACAACCACATTAGAAGTTGCCACAACCACATTAGAAGTTGTCACAAGCACATTAAAAGTCATCACATCCGAACTAGAGGTTGTCACACCAGCATCATACGTTGTCACAACCTATAAGCGGTTGCTTCTACCGAATTTCAGTTGTGGGTACTACATCAATTAGGTTATGGCAACTGCAATTCGGTAGCACATCCGAATTTGCGTTGGCTACAACCTCTTTTCAATCGGTTAGTTCTGTGAGTGTGGAAGTTCTTCTTTTGGGGAATTAATACAATTTTAAAATCCCAAATTAAGCGGTGCACAATTCTTAACGGAGCCCAACAAATATAGAAGACAATATTAGAACTTTAAATTTTTATAATATCAGCGATTGTAAATTAGATTGTTCTTCATATTATTCCTGCACTGAGTTATATATGAAACTTGAGTAGATTCCAACCAAACAACAACAAAAAAAAAATTCTACATTTGTAAATAGCAACGACCTTAATTATAACCTCACACATATAACTGCTTCTTTGTTTTTAAAAGAAAGTTGTTTTAAAAAATTCTCTTTATATTGTATTATACGAGTATTAAAAAAGTTTAATGCATTATTCTCATTTTTGTGTTTGTACTCTTTTCAGATTAAAATTCAAAACATCACAAAATAACAGCAACTTTTTCTAAACTATTCCAAAGGACATTAATTCTTCTTCGTATCTTATTTGCAATGAAAATAGTTTATATGGTTGGGAATTTTACACAATTGTAGCAAGAAAAGTGTCCCTCCCGCATTAAAAGGCAGTAGAGAAGACCAAACCACAAAACACGATGGGATTATATGCCTTTTAACAAAATTACACAAAAAGAATTTCATTATGACTTTCTAACAAACATCAAAGAAAGAATATCAAGAAAGGCAATAAAAACAAGTGAATACTTTTCAACAGCAATAACGACGCTTACGACGCATTTTACACAAAATTGGCACAGAGAACAAAAACAACAAGAAAGGTAAGTACTGAATTGACAGTTTATATAAAACAACTCTCACAAGGGGAATTAAAAAGAATGGGGAATATTAAAGAGCGGTTTTATGGTAATAAGGACCAGCCGATTTTATGAATATGGTGGTTTTAAATAATCAGGTTTCGCCGGTTTTCAGGCCTCGGATAATTGGTTATTTTGTCACTTTTGGAATACTAATAGTTCGTGGCCGTCCTAAACTAGAAAGCGCACAGCTCGTTGATTGTCAGAAGCTCTCCCCAGTTCCTTCATGGGATGTAATGGGACATTATTTACTTATTGTTTGTATTACTTCTTTGACAGATTTAACTTCAATTCTAAAGCTATTGTTGGTGTAATTCAAATATTGATTATTTCTAACAAATTTCAGCCAAGAATCTAACAGAACATGTGAGCTTAAATTTTGAATTGTTTTCTTTTTATTGTGCCTTAAATTATTTTCCTAAAAAATGTACAGCCACAGTGCAGTTTAGTTGAAGCTACCAATTTGGCGGCAGCTGAATTTAGAGTCTGTCACAACCGAAAGGATTCAGTTTAACCAACCGTAAATCCTTTGCTGCAAACGAATCAGAAACGGAATGTTTCGTTTGTGACAACTACCTTCGTGGTTGCCGTGATCAAATTGCTTATAAATGAGGTTGCGGTAATCGAAAAATTCAGTTGCCACAACCGACAATCTTTTTCAAATTATGTCTCAGCTTCATTTTTCAGAATTTTGCAGTAAAAACGAATAGGTTTCCAATAAGGACTTTTTAAATAAAGCGCAAACCATTTGAGATATTTCCAAAATTGTATGATCGACTTGAAATACAATCAAAACATTTATGAATGGAACTCGACTTCGTTCATATGGCCACCGCGGCCACGTCGGCAGTGGTCGATTCGTTGGACACAATTCTCGATGACTCGGGCGCTATTTTGCGTTCAATGATTGACGTAGCCCCAAAGAAAAAAGTCTAGAGGCGTTAAATCGTACGAATTGTTCTTGAGATAGCACGCTCACCAAACTAACTCTTCAATAAATCGATTGTAACGTGTGCGTCACTGATTGTGAGAAGCTCTCCCCTATCCCTTCATGGGATGTAATAGGAAAATATTTGGAATAATATTTATTTATTTTATTGGTTTCCCTGAAGGAATCGGTTAAAAATATTGTATGATCGACCAAAGAATTTGTGCTGTTATGTGCTACCGCCTCTGATGTATTAAACGCGACGGAGAGCTTGGACCTCTCATGTAGCGACTCTCTCTTCATTCATAGTATTCTTTCATTCCTGTTCATCCAAAGAAACGTAACTTAGAATCTATGAAATTGATTCATAGGTTATATGAATCGAAATCTATGCAATTTGTTCATGACATCAGTAAAACATTTGTATGTAGACTTTATTTAAATCGCTTAGAAACCAGGAAATATTTTTGTTATTTTTCCGACTTGACGCTTCGTTTCTGAGATGTGGTGAATTTTATTGTTTTTCCATATTTTAAATTGTCAAGCGACAGCAACGAAGTTTGTATTTGCTGATTTCAAGCACATCCACATTTTTCAATGCTGCATTCGACTGTGAAAACTACACAGTAAAGAAAGGAAGCCAAAGCAAAGAAAGTAAAAACCACAATTGACTGCTTGCACCAACAGCAATTGGGTTAAAATCAATTGCTTTGCTTGCCTAAAAAAAAAAAACCAACTGAGCAGTTAGATGAACCAAATGTCTTTCTTTCTCTTTTTCGCATTTTTGGGCTACCAATTTTAAATACTGGAGGGAATCACCGTAAATGCAATGAGAATTATTTAAATAGTGGTAGCACCCAAACACGCTATACCGAATATAAAATTCAATTGGGTGAATATCAATGGCTTTGCTTGCCTGCATAAGCTAAAACCAATTGAGCAGTTAGATGAATCAAATGGTTTTATTTCCCTTTTTCGCATTTGTTGTCTGGCAATTTTAAATACTGCACAGAACCGCCGTAAATGCAATGAGAATTATTTAGTATACAAAGGCTCGAAAAATAATGTTAACATCCAACTCAAGATATCGAAAATAAAATTCAATAAATGGCGAATATATTTTAAAACGTTTTCTTGAATATGTTTCGTATATTCTTAAAATGCAATGAGAATTATTTATTATACAGAGGCTCGAAAAATAATGTTAACATCCAACTCAAGATACCGAAAATAAAATTCAATCAATGGCGAATATATTATGATACGTTTTCTTGAATACGTTTCGTATGTTCTTAAAATCTTTATGAATCTTCATTCATTGGGTTAATGAAAATGTTTTAATGAAATATGTATCATTAATATTCATATTATTATTGTTAAATATTATTCATTCATTTATTAAAGTCTGTTGCTTAAAATAAATAAATGGTTTCCCATTACATCCCATGAAGGGACTGGGGAGAAACTTCTCACAATCACTGAGCTGTGCGCTTTCCAGTTTTCACTCACTGACTGGGACCTACAGTTTTACACCGATTCTGAACGGTAATTTGAGAAGCTTTTTCATGGCTAGATACTCGATAGTGTCGCCGTCACTATGCGATGTGACCGCCGCCGAAAGAAAATTTGAAGGTGGTCAGAGCCGGGTTCGAACCCAGGATCTCATGAACAAGAGCCGCGCAACTATCCATTGCACAACCGACGGCACCGACAGTCTGTTGCTTACAATCCATATATACTAACGTACTAAAAATAATACTAATTAAAAATTTCACTAAAATTATTTAAGGTGGACTAAAAATCAATATCACATACTGAACTTCAGAATTGTACCTATTCTCTCATGGTGCTGTCTGTGTAAAACTTCAAAATTGTTTTATTTTGATAATTGAATTTAAATAATTTATTAATTATCAAATGATCTCATTGCCTGCTGCAAAAAATTGATGACCAGTCAAATTAACATTTTTTTTCGACCTCCCGACAAAGAATCAATAAACCCTACGTGAGTCAATTTATGCGATGATAAATCATTTCCATTCTCCTCTTTGTCACACACAATATTCAGACCAAATTTATCACTCGGCCGCCACCAAAAGCCATCAATTTCAAACAGCCAACACACGTTTATTTTGCCTTCCAGGACCCTTAAAACTTCAACAACAAATTTGTATACCAACATGAAGATAAAGAGAAATTCTGCAGAAGCCTTCAATCTTCTCACTAAGCAGTATTTTATTTTAATAAAATCCGAAAATGAAAAGTTACAAAAAAAAACCTTAAAAGACCTACCACCACAACCACTATGGTAGGTGGTAGTGGTACTGAAGAAGATCGACCACCCAGGCGCACCTTTATGAATTTGTATCATCACATCACAAGCTCATACAGACGCTCCGCACCGGTGTTTCATCTCCCATAAACTTGAGCTTATGTGTGTAGGTAGGTAGGGTTGTTGGCTGTCTCATGTCTTTTTAATTTTTTTTGTTTTGTGTTCTTGGCAAAAATGTCGACTGCTTTAGTTCTATGGCATTTTGACTTATCTTAAGACTAAATGCTCATGTGTCTCAAATCCATGCATAACTACAGCTACAAAAAGTGCCACACACACCGCATCAACAGCATCATCAGTTTCAGTTTTTAGCTTTAGTCCCTACTTCTGTCTCTCGACTCTCGTCTCCCATCACCGTCTGCAGCGTCAGCCACTCGGTCTCCTTTTGGCCACACACAAAACGCATTCCAGTGATCCCATAATGTTAATGAATCGTTACTTACTTGTCTTCCTTTTAGCCTCCTAGACTTAACATTTCATTGTTGGTGGTATCAAAACAGAGTTTCAAGGTATAAATGATGACCCAAAAGCCTCAGGCACAATTGAGGAGGTGATTTCATATTATACGCAAAGGAACACAACAACAGCAACCGGGTTTTACAAATTTGCAAATTGTAAAAGAATACTTTTGTGTCGGTGAGGTGGAAAAGGACTTTTGTACTTGGTAAAAGTGACATAAGAACTTTTTGTTCAAGGAAAATAGATAGTAAAATGAAAATGAAATAAACTACAAAAAAATGTGGTTGTTTTTCGGCCCTTTTAATTGTATTTTCAATTTTATCTTTTGGGCTTTGGCCGTTAAAATAAAAGAAATAATTTTCTTATTATTTTCCCTTTTTTTTTATTTTGCAATATTTCGACTCTCGCTGAGAGTCATCATCATCAGGCTGGAAAATACACAACATGAGTAACAAATAAGAATTAAAGAAACTTAAAACATCCGCACCACATAAATTACGTGATTTTCCTCCCCCTACATTACAAAAACATTTTCACAGATTCACAAAAACTTCCCCCGTAAAGCGCGTCCGACATCTAACCAATGTAATGTCCGGTCAAATATTAGTAAATATGCGCGCAATTGTCCGTGCCTGTCGAAGACCTTCCGAATGAAGTTTTCCGCCGCGTCGAGAATTATCTTATCCGGGTGTTTGGAGTGAAAGTTTACAAGTCCTCCCGAAGCAGTGGGTTTCCGATACCAGTCCGTTCCCACCGTGTTGCCATTATCAATGACCCGAGTATCCAGATACGGCAATGCTGCTACCCGTTCTTCCTCTTTCGTGAATTTTACGTACCCATTACACTTGTCCAACTCGTTCAGCGTAGTCTGGGGTTGTGCGTCATGCTCCCCATAAATCTTCCCAAAATCACCTTCATCACAATGTGCGCAATTATAGGTGATATTGGCGATCCCATTGGCATACCCTTTAACCGGCTATTGAACTATTTTACACCGGTTTCAAAGAAGCAAGGATTATGACATGGTACGCATTGGCTCCCTCGCAAGCAACATCGCAACGTCACACCAAGTTTCTTTTTTTTTTTGAGAAAAAAAAATCTCTAAAATGAACTAAACACTAAGATTGTCATAACTAGAAAACGGTGCATCCAATTGCAAATCCAACATAATTCTTGATTACTATTACAAATTTATTATGGAAACAAATGCTCCGTTCCGAAGTTATGACACATACAATTTGTATTTTAACTTCATTTTCATTTTAGCGATTTAAAAAAAAAGACAAAAACAAAAACAAAAAGATTTGTGTTTTTTCAAGGCTTTTGTGCGTGTAGATCAGGTCAACAAGTGTGATGTTTTGGCGACTTGATGCCCTGTTTCCGAGATATGGCCATTAGAGTGACAATGAAATGTATGGATGAATATATATTTTCGAATTTTAATAAACCCCGGGCGAATTTTAAAAAACAAAAACCCAAATTTTCATTTTTGTTAAAAATTTAAAATTTTTTTTCAAATTAAAAATTGGAATCCTTAGAGTAGTCGGATTTTACTCAAACTTTATCCAGTTTGTATTCAGGTTAAACTAATTCAATGTGAATTTTTTTTTCAAATGCACCGAGGAGTGAAAATTTTCAAGTGTATACGAATTTTCACCCAAAATGCCAAAATCCGAAAACTTTGACTAAAATGCGGCACGGCTTAGAGTTGTCCGATTCGGCTCAAATTTTCACCAAGTCAGTTTTAGACCATACGGAATAAGAATTCGCCTGGGGCTTATTAAAAATCCGAAGTTGTTTTTCATTGCCACCCTAATGGCCATATTTGTATATTAGGATTTTTTTGGCGATTTTTTCACAAATTTTTTTAACATGAGTCACAACTGGGAAACGGAACATCCAATCACAAATATTACGTAATTCTTAATTATTTGTACAAATTAATTATGGAAACAAATGCTCCTTTCCGAAGTGTTCCGAAGTTATAATCATGTTTGTAATTTAGCAACATTTTCTTTTTGGCAATTTTTTTCAACAAGAAAACACAACAAAGAAACAAAACTGGTGTCAATTTGCAGGCATGTGTGTGTAGAAGAGGTTAAAAGTATTATATTTCCGCGATTTAACGCTCCGCTTTCTAGCTATGACCATATTAGTATTTCAGCGATGCAAATATGGGGATTACTGAAAAACGCGGCGAAACTGGCAAACGGGGAATCCAATCACAGAAATAGCGTTATTTTTTAATTAATAAAAACTAATCCTCCGTTCCGAAGTTATAAAGATAAACATATTTGTTAGTAATATTTTCTTTTTAGCGATTTTTTCAACAAAATATGTGTTGTAATGCCCTAAATGTGTTATTAGTGTGTTGTTAAAATGGTTAGTGTGCGCGGCTCTTGTACATGAGAATGTGGGTTCGATCCCTGCTCAGACCACCTTATATTTCTTTCGACGATAGTCTTCTCGCTTAGTGAGGGCGGCACTATCGACTACTCAACCATGAAAAAGCTTCTCAAAATACCGTTCGGAACCGGTGTAAAACTGTAGGTTCCAATCATTGAGTGTAAAACTAGAAAGCGCACAGCTCACTGATTGTGAGAAGCTCTCCCCAAATCCTGCAAGGGCTGTAATAGGAAACCATGTTATGTTAATGTTGTACAACCAAAAATTACGATATTTTGGCGAGTACATATTCTATTTCCCAGTTATAAACGCCATTTCATTTTAGTGATTTTGTTAATTAGGCGATTATTTAAAAAAATTGTGCCGCAGTGTTGGAGGCACCACTTTATACAAACCCCTTAAAACCATAAAAATAAGGTCTTTCCCCAATCGAACGCAGTGTTTCCAAGATATTGTTTTTTTCAATTTTCTTCATATTCGACAGTTTCCAAAAATCTATAAAATAGTTTATATTAGGGGAGTTTTTTTCGTAACCTATATAAGTTAACATCAACTGTTACGAAAAAAACGCATAGACGTTGTGTATAATCAACTTGGCTTCATCCGATGATTCTTCCTTTGTATTTAACAATTCGTTAATTTAAAAGTCAAACACAAAAAAAAAACCAAAAAATTTAATGTAATATATGAGGTGGTTATACTGCATTCACATTGCAACAGCATATCCTCTCATTTGGTTAGTGACTTAATGTGCCGAAAAGCAGATTGTTGAGTAAACGAAATCTTCAAACCCGAGATGTTGATTGCAATGATTCAGGTCTTTCATGTCACATTGGGTTATCACCGAATTTAAAAATAACCCAGGCATAGTAAACGAACACCTGCAGCTTGCTCGATCACCACGAGTCGTAAAAAATATATACCTCGAGAGCACGTGTGAAAAATAACAAGAAACCCAGGCATTCCCGAGCAAGCCCCGTGGTAAGGGCAAATGGCTCCAAGTGATGAACGTGGATCTATGTTGTTATTTATTCGCCATAATTTGCACGAAAAGTACATAGAATTTACCACAGTGTACCAGAAACTACATACAACATTTATTTAACATACCATGCATTTAAAAGTGCAGAAAATGTACCACAATGGAAATGGAATGACATACATTTTATATTTTTCATACAACACAGTCAGACTTGGTAACACTTTTATCGGGTATATTTTCAACTTCGTAAATTATACATGTTAACGTGCAGGTTTTAATTTTGTATGAGTTATAGTGTATAAGTTACGAAAAAGCGCCCCTATTGCCAAAATTATTATTTTTCTCTAATTTTTTACATTTTGGAGATGATGAATTTCATTTAAAAATCGAGATAAAACTGAAATTTTGAACCCGACCACTTCAGATATCGATGAAATTTTGTTCATAGCTAAATTTGATCAATACAAACAAACTCTCATTTTTAGAAATGACTGTTTTGGGATTTTTTGGGCGTGGCAGAATCGGCTGAACCGATTTCCATGATCTTGGTATCATTAAAAAGATATTTTAACAGGCTTTATGACACGTTTAAAAAAAAAAAAAAATACACTGTAAAAAATTTTATAACAAAAAAAATTTTAACTAACGAAAAAACCAAAAAGATCAAGGGTTTTGTTACAGTGTATTATTTTTTCAGAAAGGTTTATCCTTCACCTATACCATATCAAAAAATAAAAATGGGTTCTTTTTTAGTTTTTTTTATATAATTTTTTAAGTAGTGTCACTTCTAGTAATTGCCCTTATATTTCATATTTACAGGTAAAATAAATAAACATTGTCCCAAGAAAATTATGAATATGTTTTAACCCCAAAAAGTTCTTGCTTGCCTTAAAAATTGCTGTATAAATGCACCTGATGAAGGTACCGAAATTCATAATTATAAACAGTTTCGAGAAGGCAAGATATCCCATTACAATTTTTACGCGTATATTTTAAAAATTTGAGTGAATATGAATTCAAACAATAAGTACAGATGCATAAAACTACCTAATAAGTGTTGCGCTTCGCTTGGTAAAATAAGTGAAAACGAGGCTGCAAATATAATTGAATATTTTCCAGCTGTCGCCAACATTCATTTGAGCAGCGCAAAATTTCTTACAAATAATTAACTTAAAAAAATGTAAATAAAATAAAACACAAATTAATAAAAACATGGCAAATAATATAAACAATTGTTGATGGTTTTTTATTTGTCAACATTTAAAAAATGTTAGAATTGTTGAACTATTTTGTAAATGTGTAAGGATGTGACCTGATATTTTCGCTGTTATTCGAATTATTTCGAAAACTTTCGGTACGTATTACTAGAAGTGACACTACTTAAAAAATTATATAAAAAAAACTATTTTTTGATATGGTATAGGTGAAGGATAAACCCTTCTAAAAAAATACTACACTGTAAAAAAAACCTTGATCTTTTTGGTTTTTTCGTTAGTTAAAATTTTTTTTGTTATAAAATTTTTTAGTGTATTTTTTTATTTTTTTTTAACGTGTCATAAAGCCTGTTAAAATATCTTTTTAATGATACCAAGTTCATGGAAATCGGTTCAGCCGATTCTGAGTTCTTGTACTTTCCCACTGTGCCACGCCCAAAAAATCGCAAAACAGTCATTTCTAAAAATGAGGGTTTGTTTGTATTGATCAAATTTAGCTATAAACAAAATTTCATCGATATCTGAGGGGGTCGGGTTCAATGCATCTCGATTTTTACATGAAATTCATCAGATATGTTGTCAAATTTTCCGATTATTTTTTGTGTTTCTAAATTTTTAATCTGTATAGTTTGCGCTGGCTCGGAGTAGATATTTACGCCGCCGCCGTTGTTTGAGTTTGTTGCAGCGCCGCAGCTTCATTACGTAGAAATTGGCGTCAATCGGCGGCGTATAATTTTTAGTTTAATCTGTTGTCATATAATCGATCAATTAATGACATTGACCTGATTTGCAACACACGTTGCAACCACAACAATCAGAAAACTATAAACTATAAACTACACACAACCACAATCAGAATCTTTCCTAATAACAGTCAGTTTAATTTCCTACGAATTAGCTTATGGAGTTAAATGACACTTTGAATTTTGCATAACAACAGACAGACGTAATTCCACACGCTACAACACCAACATCCAGTCCCATTACCTAACAGGTTACAGCAAACATTACAACTAGAACAACAGCAGGTCAAATTTCCTACACGCTGAAAAAAACGGTCTCTGTAACATATTCTCTTAAACATATTCTCCTAAACATATTCTGCAGGAACCATGCATATGTTTGGAACACACTTCAAATATTTATATGTTTGCAAGTCCCAAACGCAGGTGTATTCAAATGCAAACATTAGCATGGTTACTGACAAATATGTATGCTTTTATGTGGAAACATATGCGCGATTCATCCCAAACATCCAAATACTTACGTGGAATCATTCGCATGTTTTCGCCAAATCTTCATATACCTACGTGGAAACATATGCGTATTTTCTCCCAAACATAATAATATTTAGAAACGAATTATTCTTTCTTTCTTTATTTATTATATTTAAAATAAATAATACAAAAAATTAAAATATTTAAAATTACCCTTTTTACATTTACTTGCTGAATTCATTAGTTTTTTATGAAATGAGAATCTGCTTCTCTTTTGCTTCTCGTTTCTTTGTTGTCTCTCACGTTTTTGTTTTCAGAAGGTTTCAACTATGCCTTGGTTATCACTATGCGTTGGTACATAAACAATATACTTATATATAAACCTAGTTTATGCAAGACAACCGTGTATTAATTACTTGTGTTTTTTTTTACTAATTTCACAAATGGTCCGACATTCCGATTTTTTCAGTAGAGGCTCGGGCAGAAAAGGGCATTCACGTTGTTGCCATTTCCAGTTTCTTTCCTCAAAATCGTTTCTCACTTTGGTAGCACACATAAATATATGCGAAACACAAAAACTAAAGCAACATCACAATCACAACATTAGCGTTTGTTTATTCTTTTTTCACTGATCAATCGCTTTTGATATCCTCTGTCCGATGAACCATTGACGACTGAATACATGACATTAAAACCCAATACATGAGCCAAAATAAGAAACACTGACTTCATCTGCAATTTGCACGCACATTCAGGAATATTTATGAATCACTCACTGAGAGAATAATGCAAAAAAAAACAGATATACACACTCGTTGCCCCTGTTTTATTCTCTTGCTCTCAAGAGAGCATAAACAGTGTTACAAACAAGGCTGTATTTGTAGCACAAACACAGATATATTTGGGTCGCAAACACATATGTTATAACATATTATTTTCTGTTTTGATATTTGATTTTTGGATAATTTTATATTTTTATGTTTTGATATTTTAATGTTTTGGTAAAACCAAAAATTTTTCAATTCGAAAAATGTTCATGACTTGTAAGCTTGTAGTATGACTTTCTCATACATTATCCAAAAATATGTTGATTTTTTGTTCTTTTAATATTTTAATATAATGATCTTTTAATATTGTGATAAACTGATATTTTAATATTGCGATATTTGAATAATTTGATATTATGATGTGTTGGTTGATTGTTATTATGCTATTTTGATATTGAGATATTTTGATAGTTTTGATATTTTAACATTTTGACATTTTGTGATATTGTGATAAGCTGATATTTTGATATTTTAATAATTTTGCGTGTTTTGATATTGTGACATTTTGGTTGTCTTGATATTGTGATATTTTGATTGTTTTGATATTTAATATGTTGATATTTTGAAATTCTGATAATCTGCTCATTTGACATTTTAATATTTAGATATTGATATATTTTGTATTTTAATAATCTGATTGTGTGATATTTTGGTTTTGATATTGATATTTTGATATTATTATTCTGAAATTTTTTGTTATTGTATATATTTTTGATGTATTGAGTTTCTGGTGTTTTCATTTTTAATGTTTTAATATTTTGATTTTTTAACATTTTGACGTCAGAAATGTATTTATGTTTTGGTTCTTTTGATATTGTGATATTTTGGTTTTTTGGATATTGCATTTTTTAAAATTTTGTATAATTTGACATTTTAATAATATTAAATTTGACATAGTTTATTTGACATATTTTATTTTGTTAATTTAACATCTTGATATTTTGACAGTTTATACAGAGAGAATCAATAAGATCGATCGCCTTATTGAACATGTTAAAAACACAAAGCGATCGTTTCTATGGTTTTAAAGGGGCAATCTTCTTGGATGAAATCCATAGAGAAATCTTATTGTGTTTCTTCTATTTTAAGTGGACGGGTTTTCTCTGTGTAACTTGTTATTTCTGTGCCTTGACATTTTGTCCTTTTCGATATCGTGATATTTTAAGAGTTTAGATTTATGAGTCAGAGGAAACTTGCCCGGAGTAGGAGTCGTGTTTATTCAGCCCAACTCCGACTCTGTGTTAATAAAATTACTACAAATTTGAGAACTACTAAAATGGAAGCAGATGAAGGATTGCATCCTGAAGATATCAATTGTTTGAAAGTAAAGGCTGTTTTTTTTTTAGAGCTACAAACAAAATAAGCAACGAAAAATATTTTTAATATCAAATCAACTGGCTTTATTGGATAGATAATTTTATGCCATTAATGGGTAAATATTATTTTCGCCATGACGACTTTTTTCCACCATGTTCTTCAAAGCACTGCAACAGTGTGAGTATGCAAGAGGAAAAAAGCCGCATGTTCTTGTGTTGGAATTATAGACCTTTCAGTCTGTGTTGATACTTAAGGATCTTCGATTGATACTAATTCGCATATGTAAGTTGCATAATTCAGTTTGTATATGAGTATATACGATTGATGATCAACCGATGGTATCAATTCAGGCACAGTACACGCAAAGAAAAACAAACCGTTTATTGCTCGGTTGCGGCAACAATACTTTGATTTATGTTCATGTAGTTCTCGCAAATAAACTCATATATCGCAAATATGTATAATGTTGTTACAAGCGAGTTCTCGTTTGCATCAAACGCGTACAAAATTACATTTGCCGCAAATTTAAAAAACGTTTGCGATAACTGAAATTAGCCATTTTTCTAATGAGAGCACAGATTACGAAGAACGTAAATTTCTCTCATTCTCATACACACTCCAGCATACACATAAAAGTGATCACACACTCTAATGCTTCTACCTTGTCAATATATCGCACCCTAAATACAAAAGTGTCACAACTAAAAATTTACAAATTTTCAGGAGAGGTAAAAAAATGGCTTGCAAAGTTAAAAAATGTATGAATAGTCTCAAAAGTAGACATATTGATACAGGATTTCTTTGACGAAAGGGAAGAGAAACTGACGCCAGATTTTTGCAGAAGAAAATCTAGAAATTTTGAGTTATGACGCTTTTGTATTTAGGGTGCGATATCTTGAATAGACAATTGACGCATTATAGTTTGCTGCGTTTTTAGTTGTTATTTGAATGCAAGGCGAGACAGACCTGTAAGTAGACAGTGAAAAAATAGACAAAAATGCCAAAATTTTTTAAAACAAACTTTATGGGTAAAACCAAAATCAACTTGTTCTTACTTTAGAGTAACTACAACTCGGTTGCTGTAACCGAAAGAGCAGTTGGTGGAACCAAAACAGAACGAGACAACTACAATTAGAATATTTCGTTCTATAAATAGAACTTTCAAAACTTCTGCATCAGTGCGTGTAAGTGGGTAAGCAATGTGTAAGTGGCGACTACCATCACTCTGCACACAATCAATAAATGTCTTCGGTTAGTGACTTGTGTAAATACACACCGCAGTGGTTTAACGGGCTAGACGCTGCTGAAGATGATGCTTCACAAACATCGAAACGATCGTCCAGCGAATGTGAGTTCGAATCCCACCCGCGGCATTTAAATTTTTTTTTTCACTAACCGGAGAAAACATGATCTCTTACTGCCTTAAGGGAAATTACAACTTTAAACATAACGAGGATCTAAAACAACTAAATTTGGAACCATTTTTCATTTGTCGCAAACGTTTTTCATAACTCGTTTACTGCAAACGTTTTTCAGTTCTCACGAACGTTTTTTAGTTTGGAGCAACTACAACTCGGTTGCTGAACCGAAACAATAGTTGTAGGAACCGTTTTTCGTTTCTCGCAAACGGTTTTCCAGCTTATATTTTTCATAATTCGTTTGCTGTAAACATTTGTCGGTTCTCCCAAACGAAATTACATGTATGGCTCTACAGAAGTTCGTTTCTCCCACCTACAGCCCAAACGAACTTCAGTTATCTGAGATTTAGTTTGGGAGGAACGAGTTTTTTCTTTGCGTGTAGTTATGCATCTGATGATGAACTTGTCACGGAGTTCGAAACTTGTCATGCCAGTGAGTGTGATGAACTGAATTGTCTATTATTCCAACAAACGCCAACCATTTTTCAATTAAAAAAATTCTCCGGACTTTCTAAGCTTGTAGTATGAATTTCTTATACATTAACTGAAATCTAACGAATTCGGTCATAAAATACAAATTCAAAAATGGCAATTTTGAGCTATTCTAATTTTAGAAGACTGAATAATTTGTATATCCACATGTTTCTTCATAATTGCTACCATTAAAACTTCTAAATACGTTCGGTTTATTTGAGGAGTTGGAGTCGCAGCTCAGAACTTTCAAATTGCTGAATTGGAGTTTTCAACATATTAGTGAAACTCCACACCTCTGATTTTAATATATGGATAAGTTGATATCGTAATTTCTTGGTATTTGGAAGTCTTAACGTTTTCATATCATGCAATCGCCATATCTCGATAGCTTAATATTTTTACGTTTTCAAATTTGAATGTTGTGATAGTTTTCTATTTGGATGTTTTACAATTTTCATGTCATGACGTCATGATGTCTTGATCACAGATCCTCGATTCTTATCCAAAAATGTTGCTGCGCCTAAAATATTTATTACACAAAAATTCACTATTTTCTTTAAAAAAGTTCAACTAATGAAATCGAAAGTTAAATATTATCACAAGTTTACATTTCTAGCGAAATTATACAGTATCAAACTGCTTGAGGTTTGTTTGTGCTCTCTCATTAATAATTATTTTTGTGGTTATGAGTTGGGTTTCAAAGGAATACATACATGGAAGTGACATGATATCGAGATGACTCTCCTTTATTTCCGCTCAATTTAATGTAAAGTAAATTGATTTCCTTTTGGTCGGTTCATTGGGCTGTTTATAATTATTTGAAATTCTTCTGAAAACTGCATGGTACACACATTGTATATACTGAATTCTGGTGACCTTTCCTGGCAATTCTTAGAATTAGGAACGAGGCGAAAATTACCGCAAATATGATTCCAAAATATTTCAATTTCAATTGCTCTGGGGCTATGTGTCTCTTGCCACAAATGTGAAGGAAATATTGAAATATCCATGAACTTGTAATATGAACGAGTTTCAATATTGATCCCATTACAAATTAAATAAATATTGATTATCTCGTGTCATTATTACGTAAATTTTAAGCCGCACTGCTGCAACCTGCATCGTTCAAGCATATCATATGACATATTACATGAAACCAAAGAAGGATATACCTTAAATCTGATAAAAACCCGTAAATGATTTCTAATATCTCTTGCAATATTCGCTTCTATTTCGCTACAGATATCTATAGGATCCTTTTTGTATGGTTTCCTCTTGATAGCTATTAATATTTTAAGGATAAGTAATTGTCCAGAACCTTGAATTTATTACATTTCCTGATGCTTGTACAGGTAAGCCTTTGTTGATACGTTCTGCAGTTCGTCTTCTATATACTATAAGTTCCGTTTTGCCAGGTAGTCGTTTTTCATGATTGATTTCACATAAATTAACGCGGATAACCCCAGTATGTTTCTGTAAAATAGGAGTTGATGTTTACAAACAGATCGAGCGAATTTCCCTTTTGCTGTACAAGTGTGGTTTGAAAGCTCCATGACTTTTTAACTTTCCTCATAGTTAATTAAAAATCAACACTGCTGCTGTTAACTGCCATATGGTAATATACTACTGTAAAAAGTTAAACAAGCTGCGTCATTTTGTTTGTGTTAGACAGCAATTGAAAGCAGATAACCTCGTGAATTTCGTCGAAAATAGGGAAAATGGAGTTACGTGTTCTCATCAAGCATTTTTTTTGCGTAAAAAACCATCACCGAAATCTAGACTCTCTGCACCATAAATTTCAATGGTTAAAAAGGTATTTACAGAATTCCGTTGTGGTCGTCCCAGCACAAGTGACCCCGAACGTTCAGGTCGCCAAAAGGGGACGTCACGCCAGAAATTGTCAATAAAATCCATGTAATGATATAGGACGATAGAGAATGAAAGTTTGTGAGATGCCTGAGGCTGCAGGTGTCTCAACTGAGCAGGTTCATCACATATTTGGGCATGAAAAAGCTATCCGGCCGATGGGTGCCGCGATTACTCACACTCGAACATAAGCGCTACCGTGCGGCCACTTCAAAGGTGTGTTTGGCGATGTTCAAACGCAATCCGAAGGAGCTTTCGCGCCGTTTCGTAACCGTGGACGAAACATGGATCCACCACAACACACTCGAGCCGAAGGAACAGACAAACCAGTGGACATCATCGGGTGAACCTTTACCAAAAAGGCCATGGTGGGTCTGTTGGTAAATAAGGACAAGGCGACAGAATTTTTGGGATGCATGGCGCGTTATTCACATCGATTACTTTGAAAAGGGTAAATCGACCAGCGCCGAAGATTATTCGCAGCTGTTAGACAGATTCGCCATTGATTTGTAGCAAAAACGACAGCATTTGCGGAAGAAAAAGTTATCTTCCACCATGATAACGCACCGTCGCCATGCCAAAAATACAGAAATTGCGCTACGAATTGCTACCTCATCCGCCATGTTCTCCGAATACAGTCCCCAGTGACTACTTTATATTTCCAAACCTGCAGAAATTGTTCGTCGGAAAGAGATTTGGCTCGAATAAAGAAGACATTATTGAAACAACATTTTTTTTGAGGATCCTAAGAAAACCTATTATGTATTTGGAAGAAATTGAAAAATTTAAAAAACGATGAACTAAAGTATTGAGCTGTGTTGAGAAATAAAACAATTTTTGTTACCGTTTTAAATACCTTTTATTCAAAAGTTCAGGGTTGTCAAACTGCCCTCATATGTATCCTAAATAGTTAAAAAAGTTTCATCAAAAGTCAGCTAACGTACACATTGATTGTCACAATGTAAATACTTATTACAGCTACGACAAAATTCCTACATGTACGAAACTTTTCATTGCAGCAATGTATTTGTTTACAATGCAGCGATGAATTGTCTACGTTAGCATAGTTTTGATGAAACTGGTTGTTGAGATGGCGATTTGTTTTTCCCAGGGTTTTGAAGTTTGGCCAAAATTGGAAGACTCTCACTTTAGCATTTTGAAAAGGCACAACTCCTCTCCGGTTCTGACTCCAGCACTTTGATAAGGCACGACTTCACACCGACTAAATTAAACAATTCATATTTTCCCATTGCATCCCATGTAGTCTCAGGGGAGATCTTTTTACAATCAGTGAACTTCGGGGTTTCTAGTCTTACGCTCTCTAACTCTCTGCAGCATTTCCAAATTGCACGATTCCGCTACGAATCCATCAGTTTGAGAATACACGACTCCAAGCCGACTTCGTCTCGGCACAAAATGCAGGACCCCTTTACGACTCCGTCTCCCTTATTTCTTAGATGTACGACTCCGACATCAAATATTAAACAATTATGTAGCTAAGAAATGGATGTCGGTGGTCATTAGTTGAAACCCGTAATCAATATAAGACTTGTCGAACGATTAATTACTCCAGACTCCAACTCCACAACACTCTTTTTCCAGTATAGATCTATTCATAGAAATAGATTAAATCAGTCAGAGTAAAGGATATCCCATCTGTACATTCCTTGCTTTCCGACGTGACGACTGCAACTCCACACAAATATCCTTGATTCCGACTCCACAACACTACTTTTTCAGTATATAAGTAGATCTATCCAAAAAATAGATTAAATCAGTCATAGTAAAAGAGATTTCATCCGCTCTCTCTCTCACCAGCTTTCCCAGACTCCGCTGCACTGGGATTTTCAGTGCAGATCTATTCGTCGAAATATAATCTAATATTTTAGAGTCCGATTGACCCTCGTGGTGCCCACTTTTCTGCAATAAATATCAATTAATGATATTTGCAAGTTGACTGGCGCGTTAGCTGACAGAAACGCTACACTAAATAGTACGTTTTTTGCGCATTTTTCTCGCGTAACTTGAATACTAACTCCACTACATTCTGGAATTGAATCAGTGGTTCTGTTCGGAACCTGTAAAAATAGTGAAACTGATCAGTACCGTAAAATGAATGACAGTTGATGAAATTGACCTGAATTCATCTGTGGTGTGACTACATTGAGAGCATTATTGCTAAATGTAATTTTTGATCATATTCCAAAATAATCCGACGGAAATCTTAGCAACTTTGTTGGAAAATGATTTGCCAGCAGATGCTACACTCAGAAAAATTGGGTTGAATTTGTCGTAAGCTAATTTTGAGGTTGTCTCAACCACACTACAGATCATTATAACCGAATTAAAGATTGCCACAACTGAATCGCAATCGTATTCGGTAGAGCAATATATAGCTTGTGCGACTTTTGTGTACGAGATACATTTCTTTCGACGACTATCACCTTGCTTAGTGGCGGCGACAATATAGAGTAATTAGCCATGAAAAAGCTAACTTTAAAAACTAAACAGTTCGGAACCTGTATAAAACTGTAGGTCCCCTTCTGTGAGTATAAAACTATAACGCGCACAGCTCACCAATTATGGGAACTTCTCTGCCCCTTCATGGGATGTATGGGAAAATATTTGTTTAGCTTGTCACAACCGAATTGAAGGTTGCCGCAACCGAGTTAGAAGTTGTCACACCTGAGTCATAACATTATTTAGATGTGTCACAAGCTATTTATTAAATAAAATGCATTAATGAGAAATTTTTATTATTTTATTGATAATTTAATTCTCTATATTCTCATAAATAATTACAACCCGAGGATTTAGTGCACTTTATATGGGTTATTGTTTAAGGAAGATGGTAGTGTAAGTGGTGCAAAGGTAGTTTGCGCGACTCTTGTACGATCCCAGCTCTGACCACCCAATATTTCTTTCGACTGTGCTACCTCGCTTAGTGACGGCGAAACTATCGACTGTTTAGCGATGAAAAGAATCTCAAAATACCGTTCGGAGTCGGTGTAAAACTGTTGGTTCCACTCAGTAAGTGTAAAACTAGAAATCACACAGCTCCCTGGTAGTTGGAAACTCTCCCCAATCCCTTCATGGGATATAATGGGAATACATTTTTTTTATTCTTTGGGGAAACAAATCATTTTTACATGCAACTTCCTACGACCGTTTTTAAGTCGCAACGTTCATGGGTCACACCCCCAATTTTGATGGGGGTTGCGTCTATCGAGTTACGTCTTAAACCCAACTACTTGATGGTTCTATATAAATATGATGGTTTTCTATCTTATTTTTGGTGTTTATATGACCACATGTCAAACGATCGACCTTACAATTCTTCAGAACTGATGATAGCTGTCTGTTCTGCACGCTGATAAATTTGGGCATAATCTGCAAAATAAGAGGTTTTAACCCTTTGACGACCACAGGCAAGTATGTTTGCCCTAGGGGTTTTGGCACCTTAAATTGTACTCGTTGGAGATAGAGCAAATATATTCATGGGAGATTTATAGAGGACATTAGTGCCAACAATAGTGTAGTAGGCGTTAATTCTCTAACTGATTCGATTCGACCTCTATGGGTCGTCAAAGTGGGTCCAAAAGTGGTCTTACTAAAAGGGATGCAACGTGTGAAAAAAAACGGTGCTCTTGGAGGAAATGTCGGGAATGTTTTGAGTGCACACCTTAAGTTTAAAAAAATTTAAGGTCGAAGTTAAACGTGATTACATGGACCGAACATATGTTTGGTAAATATGTGTGCCTTTAGCTACAATGGGGGAAAATTTACCAAAATTAAAAAAAAGAAATTCAAATCCTTGTGCCGACTGTTTACATTTTTTCTAATTGAAGTAATAAACCCCTGATCTGTAGAGGTCATAGGAAATGGAAAAATATTCTTCTAAGAATAATTTCTGATCGAATCATATATAATAAAAATCATGTGGTAGAGCCCGACCATAAAACATAGAACTTTAAAAAAAAAATATAAATAGTTGTATTGTATAAATAAAGTAGATTACTTTCAAAAACTTTCAGCACAAGTGCGTTTATGTAAGAAAGAAAATCATGTTTGGAATGGAATAAAGCAGTTGAACATGACGGTCACTGGCCTAGAGCGCTGAGCCGCTGACGAGAAGAGTCAGAAACTTCGAAACGATCGTTCGCTAACTTAAGTTCAAATCCTAGAGCCGACTGTTTTAATTTTTCTAATTGAAGAAATAAACCTCTGATATGTAGAGCTCATAAGAAATGGAAAAATATTCTTCTAAGGAACAATTTCTGATCGAATCGTATATAATAAAAATCATGTGGTAGAGCCCGACCATAAAACATAGAACTTTAAAAAAAATATAAATAGTTGTATTGTATAAATAAAGTAGATTACATTCAAAAAATTTCAGCACAAGTGCGTGTAAGTAAGAAAGAAAATCATGTTTGGAATAGAATAAAGCTGTTCACATGAGAGATAGAAAGAGGAGAGAAACCCCGACAACGTCAACTACAATTAGTTACAATGTGAACATTAGGGTACGTCATACTTTTTAACTTTTGATTTTTTGTTAAAAAGAAAACTTTTCTTATGTAAGGGCATATTCTAAGATGATTGGCATCAAAAAAAAATTTTAAAAAAATGTCTAGCTGTTGGGAAACCTCAATTTGTGCAAAATTTCATGTTTTCAAAGACCTTTTGTTTGCTATATCTCTACAACGCCTCGTCCGATTCTATTTAAAAAAATATAGAAAAATTAGGAACTACAATACCTTTAATCTGTTCCTATACTATTTCTTACCATAATCAACGGTTTAACAGTTAAAAATACATTTATGAAGAAAAAAATCAATTTTTTTTAAGAGCCCCAAGTTTTGCCTGCCATAACCCGAGAACGCTTCATTTGAAAACAAAACATTTGGAAAAATAAATAATTACAATACCTTTAATCTATCCCTACACCATTTCTCAAAGTTGTTAACAGTTTCACAGTTAAAAATAAAATTATGAAAAAAAAAATTAATTTTTTACTTAAAAAATTAAAATTTTGTATTTTTATAAATCATGAAAAAATTCAAAACGCAATTCAAACGGAAATCTTGTAACCATATTAAGGATTTAATTTTGGAACACTTTAATGAAGTTTTTCTTTGTTTTTAGAGAAGGCATCATTTCCCGATGACGCAACTTTGTTCTTATAAAGCCGTCTCTATTGGCCCAACCATAAACTGATTCAGACGCCTCAGTAACCAATTTGACTGCTCTCTCACAACTTTGAGTGTGTAGTGACTATGGTGGTAGCTCCAGGGGTGTCTCTTTCAATTCATTAAGTTCGGCCAAAGTCATTTTTGCTGTGAAAATTGGTTCAGTGATGACATCTACTTCCCAATCAATCAGTGCCTTGAGGTCGCAAGCATAGAGGTTTACAGTTTTTGGTACATTAAAAGGCCGCACTGCAGTGGAACCTTGTTCGCATCCATCCCTGACTGTTATTATTTTGCCAACTGCAAAGACTCTCTGTTTTCTATCATCAGAACAGAGAAGAGCAATAAGTATATTCTCAGGATGGGCCCACCAAGATTCTTTTTTTAAATAGGGCTCTGAAGCAGCCTTGACCCTTGCATCTTGCTGCTGCCAAAGTCTAAATAACTTTATTAGGTGACAAGGTCCACCGGTGATGTAATGTTTCACCTTTATTTCAAAGAACATGGGTAGGTAAACTTGTGTTACCCATGTCGCTATCAGCTTCAAGACCTCATATACAGCAGCATGCACCTCATGCCACAAGTAAGCCACCTACTGTGGGCCAGTTTACCACATTTAAGAGCTGCTACTTTAGGATGGAGCTTGCCTTTCACTATTGAATGAAGAATCTTCCATGCAACTACGCTGTCCGTGCTCATTTGCTTAAGAATATCCTCGCTGATGTCAACAAGAGGTTCCAGAAGCGGAATTGGCTCAAAATCAGTCTTTCTATCCAGAGTGTCAACATTTGCCAACAGTTTACCAACTGTACCAGACCATCCTTTACCTGAAGACGTTGGTCCATCAAGTTTTTCCACAATATGTCGCAACGGCAGCTCATTGATGTGAAGCCAGCAAAAAGACCGAAACAGTCTTCGATTGAGAAATTGTTCAATAAAGTTAAGCACGCCTCCTTTCCAGCCAGACATATCGCTTGTTGTATCACTGCCAATTAGTTCGAGGTTACGATCAATACCTCTGTCCTTTAACCAGTGGAACAGTACTATTGCACTCTGTTTGGCAGGTTTTTCTGTTGTGTTTTTAAGCTGCGGTGTATAGTGTGTAAGATAGCGACCTTTTGGTTCTTCCGTCACGGCCATATGAGTTTCCTTGATGATGCGTGTCCTGAGCGTACCTGTGGTATTATCATGCTGAAGAATTAGAGTGTTGTCCTTGTTCACTGAACATGACGGTCACTGGCCTAGAACGCTGAGCCGCTAATGAGAAGAGTCATAAACTTCGAAACTATCCTGGATACGACTGTTTTAATTTTTTCTAATTGAATAAACAAACCTCTGATATGTAGAGCTCATAGGCAAAATGGAAAAATATTCTTCAAAGGAATAATCAGAAATACGATTGTTGCTACTGACTTACAGCCCTATTCAGGCACGGTTACAAAGTCACCACAGTTACTATTTGACAGGAATGTGACCATTGTCACAAATCGGTATTCGGACACATTTTGTTAGTGACAAAAGTATCAAAACCTATTACCTGCAAAAGAGGAGTTGTTGAAAGTTGATTCAAAAACATTTTTATAAATTCTACAAGTTAAGAATAGTGTTTTGGTTATACCGCTTGCTTAGAAGATTATCACTTATTTTTTCTGGAGAGCTAAGCGATATTAAGCGGCACTTGAAGTTACTGCTTCCATTTTAGTCGTAAGCAGGCATAAAGTTACCAGTACCAATCATAAAATCAGTGTTGGATAACGTTATTGTGAGGTCAAAGATAAGGAGAAGAGTATGCGTATTTACAAGAATAACTACACACCACGCGTTAGAGCAAGACGACTTTTGTTACTTTGTTCTATGGAAATGGAACAGAAATAAGAAAAAACTTGCTTTTGTGTTTGAAAAATTGAAAATAATGATAAAGCGCCAAATGTATTTCAAAATAAATATCTCCGGTCTTTGGAGGGATATTGGTAAGTATTATACCTTAAAAATGTTTAAGGTCTTGTCTATTAGTAGAGCCTGCCAAAAAATAAGTATAATAAGGCATTTTTTTTGAAAAAAAAAAAAAAATTATCGGAAAAGTGAGGTTAAAAATCGTTTTTATAATTAGCTCCCAGATGGGTTAATAAAAATAAATATGTTTATACTCTGATTTATAGAATTTAGAGAAACCTTTATAATGATACCCATTTCAACCAGATCGGATTATAAATGCCTGAGATATAAACTATTATATACTTAAGCCTTAAAGCCCTATATCTCAAGAAGTTGGACCGACCGTAGGCGAAAAAAACTGTTTGAACTCAGCGCAGAAGCTTTTGTCGGTGGTGTAGATAAGAGAGTTGATGGTTAAGTAAATTTCCTCTTCTATTTGCCGCGGATGCGCAGGTGTATTCTTTCCGCTTACCATCACTGGATATTCCTTGAGGACGGCCAGCTGTGCCTTTGCGGTGCGCTCAAATTTCCTATATAATTTTGATAGTTTTAATAAAAAAAATCATAAATATATTAAATACTTTTCCGCGTTCATTTTGTACAGAAGACCATATGTTATTGTGAGGTGAATTATTTGTTACGAGGTGAATTTTTTGTTGTCACTGTGTAGCCAGAATACCAGATACAAACAATGGTGACAACTTTGTAACAATTTTGTGGTTACAATTTGATTGTTACCACATACAAAGAATAGGGGTGTTAGAGTCACCTTTGGCTCTTGCGACCGATTTAAAGCCAAATTCGGTTGTTACGACCGCATTAATGCCATATTTGTTGAATGCAACCGAATTGATGTAAAATCGGTTATTGTAACTGAATTGATACCACATTCGGTTGTTGCAACCGAATTGGTTCTAAATTCGGTTGCTGCAAACGAAATTATAAAGCTCTTATTTATTTCAACGAATATAATTAGCAATTGAGGTGTCAAAACCCAATAAATTATGAAACGAGGTTGTTTCAACCGAATTTCAGTTGTGGAGACCAAATTCAGTGTTGGCAACATCCAAATTTTCGGTTGAGAATTTGTCTTTTCAAAAATTAATTCTTTGAGTGTATGTCACTTAATTGATTTGAAATCTTTCCATCATATAAAACACTTTGGAAGAACCGAAGGTATATCCAGCAAATGTTTTAGGTATTACAATTTTGTTTCTTGAAAACCTCGACATTTTGCTTCAAACCCGTATTGTATGCACAAAAATAAATTCACAGGATCATCACATTTTAAAAATTATCCTCATCACTGGTTGTGAGATGCTCTACCCAATTCCTTCATGGTATGTAATGGGAAACCATTTCTGTTTTCGTGTTGTACGTCGTACCACCCCTTGAAGAAGAAGTTACAAATCATCCAAAATTGGTGTGAAAATTAATAAACGAATTTTGCAAAATAATAAAATAAAAAAAGAAAAGAAATCATGATAAACGGGATGCATATTATTAGGTTGCCTGAAGCAATTTACATTTTGTCCCAACCCCTCCAAGTAGAATGGTGGGTCTGCTTGTTGACTTTTCCCAATTCAAAACAATTTAATTTTCATATCAATTTTAATCGCAAATTTTACGGTTTTATTTTCGTTTTCGTTTATGGTTTCGTTTTGGGTCTTCCTTTGGCATGAATTTTGTGCACAAACGATTTTTTCGAGGATAACAAATTGGCCTTGTTGTTAACATGCCAAGGTCATAATTTGTGGTTTACTTAGATGGGCAAAACAAGCAGGCAGCATTGAATCCTGTGGCACTGTTGGTTATTTTATATTTGTCCTACACGCAGATTAAATTTGTCATTGTGGTCAACAAGATTTGGCCCATGAAATTGGTTTATGATGATTTTTCTAAGCGGTTATTCATCCCGTTCCTCATCCTAGTATTTTTTATGGAGTCTAGCCAAAAAAATGTCAAATAAAGACTTAATTACAACTGACATCACTACCACAAATGATAATTAGTTTTTTTTAAAGATGAGGAGATTTTACAAAACACTCATATAATGTCAAGTTTGAAATGAAAACCCCTTATTTTTTTGACGAGAAAATGGAATTGTGTGCCAGCTTAAGTTCTTGTATTTGTGGCAGCTTAATTATCAAGTCTTTGCTTAAAAACGTGTCACCAGCATTTGTTCGTTTTGGCTGTTTTGAAATGGGTTGGCAAATGTCAAATGAATAAATTTGGATTTAAATCTGTGTTGCAAAATGTCATCCAGGTTGCGGAAAATAGCAACACTGTATCCATGAACTTTATCCAGGATTTGTAGTATTTTTGTTTTTGCAAAGAATCTGTGAGTGAGTTTGATTTAGTCCTTGAAGTTGTATGTTGGTTTGCTGGAAAGGTCTGGAGAAAATGCCATTTAATCACACGTGTATGCGGCTGCTTTTCCAGATATTGTTTAATTAGTCATAAGAAAACCACAATCGAAGAGAATATGGATTAACCATCCAGTATATCACAGTTTTATCTGGCATATTTGTTTATGCAATGGTGCAATGGGTAGTGTGTGCGCCTCTCGTACTTGAGATCCTGGGTTCGATCCCTGCTCTGACCACCTTAAATTTCTTTCGACGGCGGTCACCTCGCATAGTGACGGCGACACTATCGAGTATTTAGCCATGAAAATACTTCTCAGAAATACCGTTCGGAACCGGTGTAAAACTGTAGGCCGCAATCAGTGAGTATAAAACTAGAAAGCGCTCAGCTCACTGTGTGTGAGAAGCTCTCCCCGAATCCTTCATGGGATGCAATGGGAAACCATGTTTATTTGTGTTTACCAGGGTGTTTCTGCGACTACCCGTTCGCTCAAAATTAATTCATTTAATTTTTTAATTTATGAAAAAAGGATCATAAATACCTGATTGACGAGCACAGGCGCTCAACATGTCGATTCACATATTTTAACATTTCGGCTCCGGGTCGCAAATTTGGGAAGCAAGGTACATCCCATATCGCGTGCCCAGAGGACAGTTTAACATGTCGGATCCAAATTTGGTATTGCACCTTTCTCCCGATTAAACCTTGAATTGGACCCAAAGTTCGTCTGTTGGCTCTAGACACTCACGACTATGAAATTAGGAAGACAGCTCGCCGGACGAGAGTCGCCAGACGAGAGCCGGCCGTTCAATTTAAAATTTGGAGTCTATGAAACAGCTCGTCGACCGTTCGTGAGCTAATACGAACCCTAACTACAACAAGATCAAATAGGAATGTTAATCTAATGAATTCGACATTGCGTTGCCATTGGACGAAATCGCTTCAAATTTGACCATATTCTCATTAGGACGATAGAAGACGATATTATAGCAAACCTACTGCCATACACGCTGAAAAAACGGCATCTGTTACATATTCTCTCAAACACATTTTGCAGGAATCAAGTATATGTTTGGAACAAGCTCCAAGTATTGATATACTTGCAAGGCCTAAACCAACTTATATTTAAATACAAAAATTATCATGTTTACTTGCAAAGATGCATACTTTTACGTGGAGCCATATGCGTGTTTCATCCTAAACATCCATATACTCATGTCGACGCATTCGTGAGTTTCCTCCCATACGATCGATCGACAAGTGAGATCAGTCAACATAAGAAACACTCAATTTATTTACACACGCATTCAGGAATATTTAGGAGTCTCTGACTGAAAAAACAATGCAAAAGTACAGTTATACACTTACAATAACATTTTCTTAGGCTGTGAACAATCTATCTTTCATTGTTTCGCTTCCGACAGAGCATAGCTGCAAAAATAAAGTAAACAGTGCACCAAACGCAGCTGTATTTGTATCACAAACAAATCAGTATTTGCCTCACAAACATATCATCATCTAAAATGCAAAAGGCCGTACCTACACTTTTTAGTTTTTTGCAGGAGAAGGAGTAAACGTCATAAATTAAAGACTGCTTAAAACTTAATACCCAAATTTTAGATTCAAGCTTAGAAAACAGACAAATTAATGGAAAAAGTAGTTTTTAAGAAATATTTATAACGTTTACTCATTCTCCTGTAAAAAAACTAAAAAAAAAAAAACGTTTGCTATAAAATAACAATTATGTCTGCTATAACATAACAATTATGTTTGCTATAAACTAGCAAACATATGCTTGCTATAAAATAACAAACATATGCTTGCTATAAAATAACAAACAAATGTTTGCTATAACATAACAAACATATGTTTGCTATAACATAACAAACATATGTTTGCTATAAAATAACAATCATATGTTTGGGTTTGCAGATATAACAAACATATGTTTGGTTTTGCTGAAATAACAAACATATGTTTGTTATAAAATACCAAACATATGTTTGCTAAAATAGTTAATATGTTTGCTTACTCCTTTTCAGCAGTTTTTCTGTTGTATAAAATACTTTTTGAGTGTATCACAGTTTGGGACTTTTATAATTTTTCCTGTATTTTCTTTTACAAATTTTATTTAATTTCATTGGGGTCTTATTTCTTTGGGGCTTATTTTACTTTTACACCGTGTCCCATTGTTTCGGATCTTTGAGAGTTATTTCAGTTATTGTTTTTGGGGTTAATTCATTTTGTGGCGGAATGAAGACGGGCCCCAGGAAATAACACCCCAATTGCAAAATGAATATGGGCCCAATCCAATACACAGGTTACAACAACACGAAATATGGGGGTGTTATTTCGTCCATTTGGGGTCCATTTCCGCTTACACTTGGGGTGTTTTTTCATTATGAATGTGGGACCCAATGAAAGTGGACCACAATTATTTTTTGGGGAACATTTTCATTATACTTGACTCTTCATGTTTTGGGGTGTTATTTCATAACTAAATTGGGGTGTAATTTCTCGGGGTGCTATTTCGTATGGCTACTATAAAACTTAATGAAACAACACCCCATAATAAGAAATGAAATTAGGCCCCAAATATTACTAAAAAGCAAATCAAAGTAAATTTTAATAAACTATATTTTACTGTTTTAGAAAGAAATGAAAAAAATTTTTCCAAAACAAAAAATTTTTTTTGGCTGCGACGCTTCAACACACGATCAACAAAAATTTTAATAAACTTTATTTATAAAATTAAAATTTTTTTCCAAAAATAAATCGGGCGATTTTTTTGGGAAAAAATTGTTGTCTGCGGCCGCTTCAACACTCGATCAACAAACACTTTAATAAACTATATTTTACTGTTTTAGAAAGAATGGACAAAAATTTTTCAAAAAAAAAAAATCGCGCTTCAACACACGGTCAATAACAATTATAAAAAACTATATTTTGCTGTTTTAGAAAGAAATGAAAAAAACATTTTCAAAAAAAAAAACATCGGGCGATGTTTTTGGGAAATTTTTTTTTTTGGGGCCCTTCATCATTGCTTGGGAGGCTATTTCATTTTGGAATTTGGGGCTCATCTTCATAATGAAAACCAACCCTAAATTTGTGGTCCATTTTCATTTTGCAATTGGGGTGTTATTTCCGGCCGCCTCATTTTGTTTTGTTTCTTTGGGGGCTGCTGTTTCACACCGCCTGCGTGTATAACCTATTTTTCTTGGCCCCTTAACTACAGTCATTACATTTTATATACTTTTGTTACATTTTACTCAATTTAAAGAATATTTAATGACGACCAATTTCCCTAATGTTCGCATACATTATTAAGAGACATTATAAGAAAATATGAACTGGAATTTGACCTTAGTAGTCCTTTGTCATACATTTTCATCAAATAATCAAACTTCTAAACCTGTCATTGCTTAAATTGTTTTCCCTATTAAAATTATGATAATTTGCTGTGTGATGGTATTTTCAGTGCTTATTTTTTTGGGGGGAGGGGTGAGGGGTAGGCGGCGCCAACAAATATATGTACATAAGTTCTTGCTCACTTTGACAAAGTTAAGACAACCACCACAAAAAAAAGGTGTTCGGTCCTAAAAGTCACACACAAATGAACTCAACTGTCAATTAAGTTTTTGCATGTCATATGGGCCTCTCAGAAAAAAAACTTGTGTTCACAGAAATGAAATTGGTTATTTACCTACTCGGTGTGTATGACACGAAATCTCTCCGTGAATACCTTTGCATAGAAGCTCATCAATATTATATAGTAGTATTATACGTAGTAGACATATTAGGCAACCCAGGTAGAAGAGACGTGTCACAAAATGTCATATTTTATGGCCCTGGAATAAATGACTCCGTCGTAATGTCAATGTTGTTGTTGATGTTGGTGTGGTGTTCGTCATAAAAATTCATTGGAATTTATTTTTATGATACCATCTCCCCCTCCCTAAGCGTTAAATTGTCGTAAAATCTTTAATAACTGAAAAAAAATGGCAAAAATTACGGAAAATAATTTTGAATAGAAAATTGATGTCACTTTTTATATTCAATAGAGTTCGAGAGATTTTGTCTGACTTCATTCTGGATTTAGTATTTACGTATCTGGTAATTTTGTATTCATTCATTTCGGCGGCGGTCACCTCGCATAGTGACGGCGACGCTATCGAGTGTTTAGCCATGAAAAAGCTTCTCAAAACACCGTTCGGAATCGGTGTAAAACTGTAGATCCCAATCAGTGACACAGCGCACAGCTCAGTGATTGTGAGAAGCTCTCCCCTGTCCCTTCATGGGATGTATTGGGAAACCATTTATTTATTTATTATTATAAATTGTTTTTCCATAGACTTTTAATAACACTATTTTTCATCCAGAAATCCCACTTTACTTTTCTTATATGGTTGAAAATTATCATAAACAATTTTTATATGGCAGGGGTATTTTTCAGATTTTATCGATTTTTCAGATTGTTGGGATTTTTCAAAAAGTTGCATTTAATTTTATTATAACGGATACGAGGGCGGTCCCAAAACTACCCGACCAAACAAAGAAGACACAACAAAGTTGCGAAAATTTTGCTTTATTTTTCAACATAATCTCCTTGTAGCTCGATACAGTTTTTCCAGCGATATTCAATAGCTTCGATACCCTGTTTTTATAGTTAGAACTGCCAAACTCCTTAAAATAGTCATCAAATGCAGATTCCACCTCTTCATTGTTGGCAAATATTTTACCACCGAGCCATTTTTTGAATTCTGGAAATAGAAAATAGTCCGAGGTGTGGCAATTAGGTGCGTGATGAACTATTTCGAACTTTAATTCATTAATTTTGGCCATCGCAATTGTGGATGTGTGACCTGGAGCATTGTCTTGATGAAACCACACTTTATTTTTCGCCAATTGCGGCCGTTTTTCCACAATTTCATCACTTAAACTCTGCAATAAATTAGCATAATATTCGCCATTGAAGGTTTTTCCTTTCTGAAGATAATCAATAAAAATTATACCGTGCGTATCCCAAAAAAACAGACGGCATGACCTTGCCTGCAGATGGAACTGTCTTCGCCTTCTTTGGACATGAATCTCCCATTCCAGGCCACTGCTTTGACTGTTCCTTTGTCTCAGGTGTGAAATGGTGGACCCATGTCTCATCTATGGTTATAAATCGACACAAAAATTCGGCTTTATTACGGTGAAACATCGCCAAACACGCTACGAAACATCTTCACGACGCAGCTTCTGCTCTGTTGAAAGCAACTGTGGCACCCAACTTGCGCACAGCTTTCTCATCTTCAAATCTTCGGTAAATATACGATGTATAGCACTTTTTTAAATGCCTATCATTTCACCTAGCTCTCGTAACTTTAGCCGACGATCATCCAATACCATTTTGTGGATTTTCTTAACTTTTTCTTAACTTAAATAATATTTAAAATTTGTAAAATATTGACTTTTATTAAGTTTTTCCTCTCACAGTACAAGCGATTTTAAGCGGCTTCATTTTATAACGCTTATTTTCCCATACAAAGGTGGTCGAAATATTAATTTAGTGGGGATAACGAACTCAATCAATTTGGTTTTATTCTGCATTTTTACGACTACACCATTTCTAAATGAAATTTGAAAAAAATCAATAGAAATTTGAAAAAAAATCAATTGAAATTTGTAAAAAATCAATTGAAATTTGAAAACTCTCTTTGAAATTTGAAATACATCAATTGAAATTTAAAAATTCTATTTGAAATTTGAAATACATCAAGTGAAATCTAAAAAACATCAGTTGAAATTTCAAAATCGGTTAATAACACTGTGTGTAATATTTTAAGTCATGGAAATATAACCATATACGGACATCACTACATGATAAAATACCAAAAAAAGACCCGTGTCTCCCAGTTTTGCTCAAAGTCAGGCACTGTTATTTATGGGCTCCCAAAGATTTCGGGCCTCGGTGTCATTTTTTGAAAAAAGTGATCATTTTGTCAGGCTCATATCTTGCAAACCATTCGGAATTTTGATTTACTTTTTGAGGGAAAGTTGTAGCTCTTGTCATAAGGAACATATAAAATCTTCATCTTTAACGTCAAAATCGAAAAAAGTTTAAAAAATTCGATTTTTTTACGTTTCAGGTCCATAGGTAGCAAACTGTTCAAAATTCAAAAAGAAACAATCGACTACAAAAAAGTACCTAAGATCTCAATAAACAACTTTCTAGAACATACGAACTTCCTGGGAATGATTCTTTTATTGTGTGCTTTGTCCCTTGTTGCGTGTGCTGCGCTTACTGCTTTGCCTGTGCTGCTGCTGTGCTGTGTTAAGAATCATTCCTAGGAAGTTCATATGTTCTAGAAAGTTGTTTATTGAGATCTTAGGTACATTATTGTAGTTGATTGTTATATTATTATTTTTTCGTGTTGCACTGTGTAATTTATAAATTTCAAGTGACGAATTTTAAATTTCAATTGATATCTTTCAAATTTCAATTAATGTGTTTTAAATTTCAATTGATGTCTTAAATTTCAATTGATGTCTTTTAAATTTCAATTGTTGTTTTTCAAATTTCAATTGATGATTTTTAAATTTCAATTGATGTATTTCAAATTTCAATTGATGTGGTTTAAATTTCAATTGATGTATTTCAAATTTCAATTGATGTTTTTTTAAATTTCAATTGATGTATTTCAAATTTCAATTGATGTCTTTTACATTTCAATTGATGTTTTTCAAATTGCAATTGATGATTTGTAAATATCAATTGATGTATTTGAAATTTCAATTGATGTTTTTTAAATTTCAATTGATGTCTTTTTAATTTCAATTGATGTGTTTCAAATTTCAATTAATCTGTTTTAAATTTCAATTGATGTCTTTTAAATTTCAATTGATGTTTTTCAAATTTTAAATAAAATTTTCAAATTTCAATTAATATTTTTCAAAATTTAAAAAATAATAATTTCATGTGAAAAGGTTGTAGTTTATATGGAAAGTCATTTGAATCGCTTAGGTCTCCGTACAAACTGGGCGAAATATTAATTTAAAGGCAAAAAAAACATGATTAAAAGGCAAAAAGAAGAAGAGAGATGTGAGAAAGTGCAAAATTTTTTAAGGGGTAATGGAAAAATTTTTTAAATGTTGTCTCATAGAAGGGCAACATTATTTTGTATAACTGAAATCACTATTAGAAAGCGAAGCAACTCCGTTTTCGGACACTCGCCATAAAGAGTTGAGTTTATATTCTAACACTTTTCAAAATATAGACTGCGAGCGGCATTCCCTGCTCACACACTCTGATGACCAGAGGTTTTTATTCTTTGTGTACATATTTTGGGGTTTTGTTTCAAACGCTGGTTAAAACTATAATAATCAGATGAAAGTTGTTGCCCCCCCTTCACATGTCATTAATGGCGGGTGGTGAGTTTTACACAATAAGTAAGCTGGGAGTTTTCTACTTTTAGACTCAGAATTCCCTATTAGTATCCTTAACTTGAAATGCTTTATTTACCTTTTTTCAATTTCACGTTTCTTTTTTTTCAGTTTCACTTTTCTTTTTTTCAGTTTCACGTTTCTTTGTTTTCTTCCCTGTAAAATATATACGTTTCCTGTGCTGTCATTCGTGGTTCTGTCTTCATTGATACATCGTAGCAAGTTTCATGTACTATTACTAATTTCTTCTCTTCCACATCTTTCCCATAATGCCCATATGTTCCTCTCTCTTTTTTTTCGTTTGGTAACAGTTTCGAATAGAAGTACGTGCCTTGAATTAACAATTCAATTTCTTAACACTTTTTGGAGAGACTCAACTCACTCAGTCCAGGTCCTGTTTGTTTTTAGTTACACTACGTGTCAAGTTTTTGTGGTCTGACTAATTTGTTTCATTATATTTTAGGGCAACATTTGACTAATTTATTACATGTTAGTCAAAAGATAGTAAATTTATCTAATAACATGGCTCGTTCATGTTCTGCTTGGTGACATCTTAGCATCTCGAAAAAGCACTCAACTTAGACTTTCTAGACTTTAATTTGACGGTTTTACGATTCAATAGATGTAAGTAACCTTGCAGAAGAGTCATGTCACATGTGGTTTCTTAAAGTTTCTGTTGTTGCTGCTGCTGATGTCGTCTGAGACAACAAAGTTTGGCATAATAAAAAAGTTTAATTGATTACCACATCAAAATGGTTGGATGGTAGGAGAGAAAGTTTATGGACCGACAGATGCGGATTTGTAGACTGGAAGAAGGAGCACAAGGATTGCTTGATTGTCTACGGAATATAAGAGTTTACACCCACAAACTACAAACTAAACAAGTAATAAATAATGTATTTTATAGAGAAGTAACTAGGTCTCATACTTATGGAAGTAGGTGTCTGTCTACACAGGTATAAAAAGTTATTCTTTAGGGAAACTTTGGATTAAGTTTAGGTGTAACCCACAGACAAACAGACGAATGAAAGCAGTGACTTGGGCTCATTTTTTGTGAAATTTTATTTCGATTAAATTACAATACAATATTAGGTGCCAGATCACACATAAATATGCAATTTCTCATTAAATGCAATTTCGCTGCGTAATTCAGTCTCTGTGTCACGCGAACTACTTTTGTTAGATTTTAAACTTATTGGAACATTCAAACAATATTCCTGAATAATGTTGCCAAAATTTTGTGAAGAACAATTTTTAACTTCTATTTTGATCACTTATTTTTGTGACATTTTAAGAAATCTCTTAAAAACCCCCGCTCGGATAATGATCTTATTTCTAAATTCCAGCCACATCTTAAAATAAACTCTGTTTGCCATTATTGCCTTGAAAGCGTTAACCGCAACCATTATGGTTTCTATTAAATGGATTTTTCATAACCCATTCACATGCCGCGCAATTTAGTCATTATCGTATAAAAATAATACAAACTTTAGTACTAAAATTAAAATATTTATATATGAAACTACACATAAATGTCGTGTAAATATGGGTGAATACGTGGGGCCAGACCACAATATTTGCGTCATATTTTCTAAATATGTAATCGAATCGATTGCAGCAGTGTCGTTGTTTTTAACTATTGTGCTTCAAGCACATGGTACTCAAGTAAATACGACACATGTATTACGAGTGTTAAAGATTAACAGACAATTTCGATTGTAATTGAACTTTTTAATTTGCATTTTGAAATTATACGAAATTGTAGTTGTATTTGTATTTGTCGTAGACACAGTCAGACAGACACTTCCAATTATATATAACTGCCACCACCTGATTTAGAAATAATATTTTACCAATTAATATACAATAGAATATGTTGGTAAATTTACGTAGTATACCTTACTGTAATGTGCTATGAAATTCGAACTGCCGAATTGACTATAATTACAACAATTAGTAAGAGGATTAAATTTGAATGTGATGTGTAAACTAAAATTTTCCATCACTCGAGGAAAAATCTGCTAACTCTAAATGTAATGATTTTTTGAGGTTTTAACTTTCTTTTTTTGTTTTTGAATTATCTGGGACTGTAACAAAATTTTAAATATTTTACACATGATTCATTAACGGAGTTATAAATTTACACCTTAAAATTGTTGTTGTTCGGATGGAAATATAACGTGTTTGTAGCTTGTCGCAAATAAAGTATACTTGCGTCGAAACACATTGTGTGTTGCTACTCAATATTACATGTTTGGGACACAATGAGTAATAGGTTATAATATATGTATTTGTGACCCAAATGTGGCTTTGTTTGTTGAAAGCTGCTGAAAACAAAAACGCGACAGACAACAAAGAAACAAAAAAGCAGCAGCTCTTCAATTCATGAGAACAATGCGTGCAAACATATACATGATTCCTGCAATATCTTGCAATGGTAGTGTGCATGCACTCTACCGATGATAACGAAAAAATCTCTAGCATCTAAACGAAATGGAAGACAAGGATGTACCACGAAACGTGAACGATATAATTTAAAAATTAAGCACAATCTTTTTGACCGATTGGTAATTTTTTTTAAATTAGACATTTTCCGATTAAGCGTAGAATAAAATATCCTACACGCAGAAAAATCTCTGTTTTGTTGCTGTTTGGGTGCAAATTTGTAGCTTGTCGCAAATAAACTATACTTGTACCCAAACACATTGTGTTTGCTATTCAATATAAAATGTTTGAGACACAATGATTAATATGCTATAATACTTTATACATTCCGGTTCACTAATTTAAAGGCACTAAAAATTCCATATTCAGCAGCCTGTATCTTTTGCAATTTGTAACCAATTGCAGAATTTTAAAATGGAAATGGAAGCTAGACATCTTGAGATATAAAAAATTTATGGCAATATTGGTTTCTTAACTAAAGAACTTTTTTTGAGCAATTTATAAAAAAAGTCAAAAATGTGCTATTTTTTTGGTTCACTTGAATAAAGGCAGTTTAACTAATTTTAATGAAAAACAGTTTTTCTTGTTTTTTTTTAATTTATTTTACTTTATTTAAGAACTATTTAAGATCAGCTCTCCTCAATCCCTTCATGGGATGGTATGGGACACCATTTTTTTTTATTTAAGAACTATTAGTAATGGGTACAGCTATATACGGGTTTTCATTGAGAGATAAAGTGAATTTATGTAATCCAACGAAATTTCATTCCAAGCATCCTAAATTCCCTCAATTACCTTACCTTACGAGATAACCAACCACAGACATTTTCGATAATGTTTAGCTCTGGCGAATAAGAATATTAACATTTTGGCTTCAATGAATTCCTTTACTACTCTGGCGTTGTGTATAGGGGCATTATCATGTTGGAATATCCAAGATATGGGACCAAATAGTTCAATGAACTTCGGAAAAGCCGATTCCAATAACGTTTTATAGTTTGCATTAGTAATTTTTGCACTTTGAAATTCAAGATCGATGGTGCCATAGTACGTAATAGCACCCCACACCATAACGCCGCCCTCTCTGCTGTGATGTCGGTTCAAAAACGGTTTTTCTTTGCGCAGATCATGGAAATAATAGTTGTAGCCATCAGGCCCATCCAAATTAAACTTCTTCTCATCCGTAAATTACATGACCTGTTGGCTGCACCTCCCATACCATGTAGTCTCTTGCGAATTGAAGCCGCTTTTCCTTACGAGGAGCATTAAGTGGCGGCTTTTTTTGTAATTTCAGATATTTAAGATACTCATAGCTCTTAATTACTCTGCGTACTGATGACTTGCTCGCTTCCACTCCAGCTTGAGCTTTTATTTTTGACAAGGATAATGCAGAATTAGAAGCAAATCTGATGATTTGCCTTTTCTCATACGTAGATAAAGACAATGAGTTCCTCCCTTTAAAATTTTTTCCATACCCCTCGGGGTTCTTGATGTAATTGTCGACAACTGTTAGGTTTCGTCCAATTTTTTTAGCTATTGCGCGGTTAGACTGTCCTTCAGAACGGTAAACATGGATTTTAGTATTTTCCGATAGATTTAAAATTTTTTGTTTTGCCATTTTGACTCGTAAAATGATTAATATGGAATAAATTGTAAGAAACAAACGCTACAAAAAATCATCGCTTTAAAAATAATAAAGTGCCTTTATTCAAGTGAACCAAAAAAATAGCACATTTTTGGACTTTTTTTTTATAAAATGCTCAAAAAAAGTTCTTTAGTTAAGAAACCACTATTGGTCATGATTTGTTTAATATCTCAAGATGTCTAGCTTCCATTTCCATTTTAAAATTCTGCAATCGGTTACAAATTGCAAAAGATACAGGCTGCTGAATATGGAATTGTTAGTGCCTTTAAATAAGTGAACCGGAATGATCATATTGCGAGAGCATTGTGATATTCAAAAAAAAGTTCAAAAAATTACTAACCCTAATGTGGAAGCCTTTTGTGGTGTTTGTTTTCTGCTCCACAATTACGTCCACATAATCATAGAACTTTTAATTAAAATATTTCTTTGAGTGTAAATGTTGACAAACCATTTGCAGGAACTAATAACTATTGATGTGGTTTATGCCTCGAAGGTACTTTTGCGTAGTTGTATGGTAATTGTTGTTAGTATCAAAACAGATTTTGTAATTGGAGGAAATATTACTAATTTGTCCAAATTTAATTAATAATCTAAAATTGATTATGTAAAGTGTAAACGATTCTCTCATTGTCATTTGTTTAGTATTGTACCTACCCAATGTGCCATATGAATCCGTTACGAATTCGAGACGGATTCGTTTCTGCGGGCATTTTGTCCGAAACGGACATTCGTTACGAAATCATATCAAATTCGTTTTCGTAAGAAATTCGTCTCGAAAACGCGAATCGTTGTTTTTACTTTCTCGGATCCGTCTCGAACTCGTAACGAATTTCATTTTCGAATCCATTTCGGATTCGTTTTTTGCAAATAAAATGAATTCGAGACGGATTCGCTTTTATCAATTTTTGCGCATTGCAAACGTATTCGATCTGAGTTGCCATTTGTATTAATAGGAATTTCTGTATATTAAATTCTATTACTTGGAAATTAAAATTTTTTATGTTTTACACGTGAATTTTATCTAAATTTGAAATTTAATTTATTTGGTATATTTGATTCTTTTAGAAATACGATCATGAGCGTAGTGGAAAAACTTCTTAGCGACGTCCCCCACTATTGATATTGGCTGGGCCTTATATTATCCTACCTTTGGAAATCACAATTTCACTGATTCACTTTTTATGTTTTTATCGTAACAGGTTCGAGCCGTATCCGCAAAATCGCAATTAGCATTTTTCGCATTTTTATGTTTTTACGGACTCGTAATGGGTTCGAGGCGGATCCGCCAAATCGCAAGTTCACTGATTCGCTTTTTTATATTTTTACGGACTCGTAATGGGTTCGAGACGGATTCGCCAAATCACAATTTCACTGATTCGCTTTTTTAAGTTTCGTAAGGGGTTCGAAGCGAATTCGAGAACTTACATTTCGTTTTTTATAGATTTACGGACTCGTAACGAGTTCGAAACGGATCTGCATCCGTTTTTGTGCACATTGGGTATAAATCCGTTTTGCTTTTTTTATGTGGGCTTTTTTTATATGTGTCTTTTATATGTGTGCGTGTTTTGCAGTGTATACAAATTAAACTATGATTCGCTGTAAACATATACATTCTTTACATTAAATTTACCTATAATCTAATTACATTTTACATTTTTGTCTATTTTTAGGTTAGTACATAACTGCGCTTGTGATGTTTTTAGTGGCGGCAATTCAAGGTATTATATTTTTAAGGAATATAGGGCTTATATGTAAAAGGACCTATCTGCACGTGTTTTTGATGAAAAATTCTTCTCCGACTTTCAGATCCATCTATCATGGTAATTTTGATCTGAAAAATTTTAGGTGAAAACATTTTTATAATATTTTTAATTTGAGTAATTGTTATTTGTGAATACTACCTATCAGAATGCTATCTATGTGAATACACTATCTAAAGTGTGGGCAATGTAGCATTTCGAATTTATTATCACTTTAGAAAAATACTAAGAACCATTTTTTCAAAATTATGATTTTGTTGGTAAAACCCATCAATGACATTTATGAATGAAACACAACATCGATCAAATGGCTGCCACAGTACCTTATTCGATTTACCCAATTTGTCAGTACATTTTCGCTTGTTTGGCCCTCTCCCTATCTCGTTGAGAACAGCGTCGATTTCGTGTTTTCAGGCCTCAATGGACTCAGGATTGTTTGAGTAACACTTATCTTTCACGGCGCCCCAGAAATAATACACTGATGCGCCAATGGATTAGCGAGTTTCGGCCGATTATGCGGTTTTCGAACACAGTGTGCAAAATATGGATTTTAACGATGACTGTTTGGTACGTAGCGCCGTCCTGTTTAATCCATACATTGTCCCTATCACCCTGTTCAACTTTTGGGAAAAAAAAAATCGGTGAGTATCGCACGACAGCGATCGCCATTAACGGTAGCGGCGGCTCCTTGCTAATTGGGCCTATGATGCCCCCATGCCACAAACCGCACCAAGTAGTCATTCATTGTGGATGCATCCACTTCTCTTCGCCGATGTGTGAATTTTTCGAGTCCCAAATGCGAAAAGTTTGTTTGTTAAGTAGCCTCCGAGTTTAAAATGAGCTTCATTGGAAAATATGATTTTTTGGTAAAAAAAAAATACTAATCACAACCAGTGATCTTCAGTCTATTCAACGAAGCGAAAACGCAACAGATGGTCACGAAGCTTCAATTCTTAGACTAATTGGACTTTATAAACCGATGAAAAAACGGCCCCAGCAACATATTCCAGGAAACATGTACATATATATTATTGTTTTCACGAATTGAAGATCAGCTGCGTTTCTGTTCCTTTGTTGTCTGTCACGTTTTTGTTTTCAACAGTTTTCAATAAACAAAGCCACAATTGGACCAAAAAATATATTATCATCTATTAACCATTGTATCCCAAACATGTAATATTAAATAGCAAACACAATGTGTTTGGACACAAGTATACTAATTATTTACGTCAAGCTACAAACACGTTATATTTGCATCCAAACAATAAAAAGGACAGATTTTTCAGCGTGTCGACACGACAGTTCACAATACGAAACCTGTTTTTTTTCGTGATAGTAAGAATGTGATGGCTGCACGGATGTACTTCCAATCTATTATCTGAGGTTCACATAGATTTGAGGTTCAAATGGAATTAACCCGTGAACATTTTCGCGCGATGATTTTTTACGATTTTCGGCATGGACAAGAATGTCTCAATCAACTTGTTTCGACTTTTGGTGATTAAGCACCATCAATAACCACTGTAAATCGCTCGTACCAAGAGTTCCGTCTCGGACGCCCTTCGCTCCAGGATGAATTTCGTGAAGGTCTCTAAAATCGGTTGTTCTGCCACAAAACATTGTCAATGTAAGAACGTCATGTGAAATATCGTGAGATAGAGGCATCCTTGCACATTAGTTCCACTTCAATGCATTCGATTTTGCATGAACATTAGGCTTTAAAAAAGATTTGTTCGCGTTGGATCCCACATAATTTGTAAGGAAATTATTACAAAGTTCGACCGCGGTGCTTCAAAAGACGTGTATAAAAACAGGTGGCGAATCATGGATATATGCGTATGATCCAGAAATAACACAGCAATCGACCGTGTGCGTCTTTCAAGACGAGCTAAATCCAACAAAAGTTGTTCGTGGAAGAAATACAGCGAAGCAAATGATCGCCTGTTTCTTCGGCCGAATGGGTCATGTGGCCACTGTTCCGCTGACCCAATGACTTCTTGTTCCTGAATTTCAAATGTAGACTGCAAAAGCCGTTGAAGCGTTCAAAAACCATGTTTTGGAGGTATCTCAAGAGGAATGGAAAAACTGCTATGACTGACAAATGGTTTGAAAGAATTCAATAGTGTATGTTCATCAAGGGGAATATTTTGAAAAACAATAAAGTCATTTTCATTTAAAAATGTTTGTTATTAATTGCTATTCCCGAAATATAAATAGGCAAACCTCGTACTTAGACACTCCGGATGGTATAGAACTGCAAAAAAAAAGATTTTGCTTAGATTAAGTTAGCTTGTTATCAAGCAGCAGGCAATTTGTCTGCTATTACAGCAAATGTACTGCCATAACAACAGCCTGTTTGACGGACAAAATCTTTCTCATTACGTTTGTCGTAGTCGAATTACTGAACACTAGTCGTATTTCGACTGTAACTGTAATTAGGGTGAACGTTTTGCTGAAACAACAAACAAATGCTTGCTGAAATAACAAACTGGTTTGTTTTCCCATTTTCGGCTGTGTTTACTAACATATTTTTTGAGTGCAGTTTAACTAGAAAATTTCAAACAACCACAAGTTTCATAAATCTAATCAATATAACTTGATATTGATATTGATATATTTACAATAGACTAAATATCGCTTGCCTTAATGGTCATTTACGTGGCATTTAACTTAAGTCTAACTTAGCTCAGAAAATAAATGATAACTGCTATCAATGAATTACGATACGAAATGTTGTGGCAAGTTTTAGCCGAAAATTGTCATAGTACTTGTTGTAACGTGTGATTCATTTAGAGGTTTTTCTTTGTGTTTTTGCACAGTCCACGTGTGACTGGAGTCTTACTGTCATCTTATTTTAATTCAGTATTGTTTGACGTCTCCAAATTATTCAGCTGTATTACGAAAATCAGCGTTCTGTGAAAAATGTTAGTGCACTTCGAGCAGCAGATGGTAGCACATTTCTGGCTAAATGGAGACGTAAACAAAACAAAATTTCCGCTGATGGGCAACCCCAAAGATATTCTCGATACATGGAATCATCGGTAAGTTGTTCTTTAAAAATGAGACCCGGCTGAATATGTGTCAAGTGTGTATATGTGTCAATGGCGATCGCTACCACACCATGATAACGTTTTTTTTGTGGCCTGCAATTGACGCCCGTGATGGCGGCGACGTAACTGCCACTAACCCGGTCATCAAAAAAGCTACACCACGGAAAAATACAACTCTCTGATATACTAGATTAAAGAAAACTCACCTCAAAGCAACGGCAACAATGTGAGTACGCATGAGGAAAAAGAACATGGTGGGAACCCAGCGGCGGAAGTCATGACTTGGAGGGCCTGAAATCATGACCAAACAGGCCTTCTTTAAATTACGGAAGGCCTTCCCTACACATTACCTCCACCTTTCTTTTTAACATTGCGTAAGATTGGGAGGCAAGGCCTTCCTTGCCCATTGCCTATAGAAGTCCTTAGAAGGCATGCAAAAAGGAAGGCCTTTGAAGGCCTTTACTTTATTTTATTTTTGTTGAACTAAAATAAAATTAAAATAATTTATTTTATTACAAAATCATTATTTACTTCTATAAGTATGTATGTATCTATCTTAGAAAGTTGTACCACGCCCAACTTCAAATTGAAAATTTTAAAAATACTCTGAAAAGTATTAAAGAAAAACTATAATTGTAAAATTTGTATGAAATTTTCCAATTAAATTACGATTAAAAAGAATCGGAAAAGAAATTTCTCAAAATTGTAAAAATCCTTTTCTTGGTTATATCTGATGACAAAATGCATGCATTCCGCAGGCCTTATTTTAGGAAGGCATTAGAAAAAACCATTCCGGATGCCTTTTTTGTGGAAGGCCTTTTGACTTCCGCCGCTGGGAAAAAGGTGTCTGTTCTTATGTTTGAATTATATAGACCTTTCAGTATGTGCTGATCCTTAGGGATCTTCGATCGCTACTAATTCGCATATGTAAATTGCATAATTGAGTTTGTATACTTATATACGATTGATGATCAACCGATGGAATTCAGGCACAGTAGTTAGCATTTGATGATAAACTTGACACGAAGTTCGAATCTAGTCATGCCAGTGTTAATTGTCTACTATTTCCAACAAAAACCAACCATTTTTCAATTAGAAAAATTTTCCTGACCTTGTAAGCTTGTAGTATGAATTTCTCATACATTAACTGGAAACTAACAAAATCGGGCATACAATACAATTCAAATTCAAATAGGCATTTGGTTTTGTCAACACGTTTCTACGTCAAACACAGCTCGCAAAACAATGGCGTTGTTGAGAAATCATTTTGGTCCTGTCAACTGGCTGACTAGATTTTGTGATATCACACCTCTGGATTATCTCATTCGAGGTTATGTGAAGTCAAATGCTTTCGTCGATAAACAAGCTACGATTCAAGACATGGAAGCCAACATTACTCAAGTATTTCTCGAGATACCGGTAGCAATGCTGGAAAGAGTGATCGAAAATTGTACCCTCCGAATGGACAGCGTAATCGCGACCAACATTTCAATGAAATTATATTTAAGAAGTAAATGTCAGACATTCTTTCGGGTCATAATAAAGATTCCGACATCCAATTTTTTTTTAGTGTTTTATTTAAAATTAAAAAAAGGTTTAAATAAATCACCTTTGTAACATTTTTCTCACTATCCTTCATTACCCTGTCCTGCGATATCACAATTTATTTGCCATAGTTGACGTGTGCTAGCTGCGGCATACTTTTAGGTGTAGACAATCGTGTCGCAATACAAATAATACAATCGTCTTAGGGCGAGTTTTTCACACGCGTCATTTAAAAGCTCAATTTAAAAGTCCACAGAAAACTTTCATATTAAAGGACATTTCAATGACAAACATCGGGCATTTAAAGTCCAGTTTAATAGAGAATTTTCAACTGTGAAACTGGTCATTAATGTACCATATCATTCAGCCTACAACCTAACGCTACTACTCTGCCTAGGCCAATCCAGTAACACGGATAAGGCAGAACCAGCGTGAAAGGCAGTTCCATACGATTTCGTAAGGTGAAGGAGCTTCCGGTCCTCCCTGAGTACGTGACAGGTGAAAGGTATTCGAAGACGTAACTACTCGAAAGAAGCCGTAAAATAGGATGACCAAGAGTTAGCTGGAAGAATCAAGTGGATGAGTAAGTGCGAAGGCTGGGTGTTACCAATTGAAACCCCCTGGTGGAAGAAGGTGTTAACTCGCTTTTTTTCAAAAACAATATTTTCCTTCTTTTAATATTGGTTTAGACAAGAAAAAAGTCAACATCTAATGTTTAAATTATTAAAATTAAATTTAAAATTTTTGTTAAATCAGGTACCATGGAAACATTAAAAGAAGGAAAATAATTTTTGTTTGAAAAAGGGGCTTCAATTGGAGAGACAGGCTAAACTCATCGAGGAGGTTGTAGAAATATATTGTCTTCATTTTGTAATTGCAACACACCGTAAAAATCAATAGAGTTTGGTAATTCATGAAGTGCATAGTTCATTTAAGCTGACCAAATATGACCCTCACGAACAAGATCTACATTTTCGATATGACGATTATGTGCGACATTGTTGTGTCCGGGCACCTTAAATGAACGAGTTTGAGAACTAGGGAACGACTTCGACACAAGTCTAAAAAGCAATGTTGGAAACCTCTAGGGTGCACCGATATTTTTGTGTGTGGTTGCCGTATGAGAGTTTTCCTACGTTTGGTTTGTGGTATTTCTAAACAACTATAATGAACTACCACTGTGCGACGTCGAATTGATTGACTCACCACTGCCTGAGCTTCCATAGTAATGAGTGAGTGGTCTTTATTGTTGTTCTTGGTTTGTTTTATTTTTGTTGCCAAAGTGTTTTGAAATCAATTAATATACAATCGGCTATAATTACGCCAAATTGCAATGCAGTCTATATTTGTTCAGTTTTTATGTTGATGTAGATGTAAATTATTTTACATAGTATGACCACAATAACCATCTACAACAAGCATGACTTGTTTGCGTATTTACTTTAGGGACCGAGTAATGTACTCCGTGCATACCATTGTGCTGGACTTACGAGCCAACACAATGACCTTCTCTGCCTGATTTTACATTTTCATCCAATTTTTTTTTTGCCAGTCTGATAGGAGACAGAACGGTATGACAGAGTATTTTTACACTTTGCGGCTGTTGACAGACAAAAGGTATTGCTTCTGTGTCGTTGGCATTGTGACGTCATCATCAGGTATATTCGTAAAAAGAAAAGAGAGCAAAGAACACCGAAGTTGCAACGCGGCATGAAACATAGTACAATAAGCAAAAGTGGATAAAGGAGACCATCCTCTATAAACGAAAAGTCTGCAGTGGAAAAAAGAAGAACGAAAGCTGAAAACTCGAAACAAAAAGTTTGAAACCAAATCAACTGCCATGTTCCGCGATTCCCCTCATATAATGAGGAGAGTGGAAATCAGGTTATAGATATGTAGAATATGCAGAGGTTCCCAATATAACCTTTTCCCAATAATTTGGAAAGTATACACAAATTTTATACTTGCTTAATTGGTCTCAAATAACCCAGAGAGTTTAATACCTTTCAAAACGGATATAACACCTGCCTCTAACCGGCTGGTTCTATCCTTCGCCTTTTCACGCTGAAAAATTTGTATTTTTTTGTTGTGTGGATACAAATATAACGTGTTTGTAGCAATGTGTCCAAACACATTGTGTTTGCTGTTCAATATAACATGTTTGGAACACAATGATTAATAAGCTATAATATATGTATTTGTGACCCAAATGTGGCTTTGTTTGTTGAAAGCTGCTGAAAAGAAAAACGTGACAGATAATAATGAAAAAAAAAACAAATCTCCAATGCATCAAAAACAATGCTTGTAAACATGTACATTAGTGTGGGTCGAGAAAATAAGTTCACCCGGTGACCCCCTAGTTTTAAAGATTGTCGCATTACAATTTCAGAACACAAAATTCTTGTTTGATCTGTGCAACCTTCGGCCACCCGAAATTGTTTTTTTTTTTTGTGCTATGTTGGCATTTGACTTCTGACTTCGCCACATATTTCTTTATGAACACTTTTGACTCCGATGTCAATTTTGACAACTGACTTCTTGTAGGTCGCTTTCATTACCCTATTGTTGCCTATTTTTTTTAAACGTCCGTAAAGAACTAAAAAATATCTGAAAGTTTTGTCTTTAAAGTAGTTAGTTTTATCCATAAACAACAAAGTTATAGAGCTTTTAAAATCCAATAGGCCACCCTAATCACGATATGCACCTTGTTTTGATCAGAAGTCAAACCAGTCATGCACCTTGTTTTGATCAGAAGTCAAATGCCAACATAGCACAAAAAAACCATTTCGGGGGGCCGAAGGTTACACAGATCAAAAAAAAATTTTGTGTTCTGAAATTGTAATGCGACAATCTTTAAAACTAGGGGGTGACCGGGTGAACTTTTTTTATTATATATGGCGTCCGACCCATATTAATGTACATGCTTCCTATATCGCTGAGGTTGTTATTTTTCGACGTGCAAGGATACTGAGGTATTCTTCAGTCTGGGTTTGCCAACGGACTTTTGGTCGTCATCTTTACCTGATTCCATTAAGTACGTCATCGAAAACTTTTCGCTTTTTCATGCCATAAGATGGCCTAGCTAAACCATTTGCCTTAATTTGATTCGCCTAGTTATGTCTACGTGGGAATACAAATTATGCAGCTCGTTGTTCCAAAGTCCGCCGTTTTTCCATATATCTTACAAAGAATTTTTCCCTCGAATACACCCAGGTATTTTTCATCCGCCTGCGATATGACTCAAGTTCCGTAGCCAAATGTCAGGAATAATATATTTCCGGAAAATAATGCAGTGACGCGATGGACAAAATACAAATACCGCTCTAGTTGAAACCTACTTACGGATCACCCTTTTTGAATTAGGGACATAGTAAACTGAGACTCCAATCGCCAGGCATAGATTCCCCCAACCATATACTGCATACAATTTGATGCATGTGGGTTAACAGCCCCTTGCCTTAAAAAGCTCAGCGGGTAGCCCGTTCGCAACTGCCACTTATTTATTGTTAAGCCGGGAGATTCTAACCTCGTCTTGGCTGGGTGGGCGACAATCTACACAGTCTTCCACAATAAATGCCTCCTGATCTTCACTGCAAGATTCTGAGTAGTGTAGTGCTGAGAAGTCTCCACATTTTAACCACATACTGCTTACCTCTCATCAGATATCCATTATCGTCCTAGCAGAAGGGCGGCCGATTATTCTGTCCGTTGCCCGACATTCTTACCCTCTGAAAATATTCAATTTGTTCATTGCACGCAAGTACTTGGATGATTACTTTAAATATTGTAACAACGTTTATACACGCTGAAAAATAACGCCCTCTCTAACATATTTTCCCAAATATATTTTGAAGGAACCATGTATATGTTTGGAACACATTTCAAACATTCATATGTTTGCAAGTTCCAAACTTACTTGTATTTAAATGCAAACAATATATTATTTATTGACAAACATGTATGATTTTACGTGGAAACATATGCGTTCTTCATCCCAAACATCCATATACTTACGTGGAAGCATTCGCGTGTTTCCCTCAAACCTACATATACTTACGTGAAAACATATGCGAATTTCCTCCCACAACATAATAATATTTAGAAATGAATTATTCTTCGATTTCAAAATATATGTATTATATTTATTTTACTTTTTACATTTATTTGCATTGAAGGCATTATTTGTTTTTTTTTCATGAAATGAGAATATTCTGCTCTTTTGCTTCTCCTATCTTTGTCGTCTCTTACGTTGTTTTTGTTTTCAGCAGGTTTCAGCTATACGTTGGAAACCCGTTCCGATTTTCTTAGTAAAGGCTCGGACAGACAAAGGGCTTCACGTTGTTGCCTTTCCAGTTTCTTTCCTCAAAATCGTTTCTCACTTTGGTAGCACACATACATATATGTATACGAAACACATCCGCAAATACCAAAGTAACATCACAAACCATTTAACCGCCCGAGCCTTCGTTTATTCTTTTTTCACTGATCAAGCGCTTTTGATGTCCTCTGTCCGATGAACCACTGACGCCTGAATACATGAAACTAAAACGCAATACATCAAGCAAAATAAGAAACACTTAATTTGCAATTAATACGCCCATTCACGAATATTTATGACTCACTCACTGAGAGAATAATACAAAAATTCAGATACACTTTCAAAATAGACTCTCTCGTTGTCCCTCTTTTATTCTCTTGCTCTCGAGAGAGCATAGACAATGCAACAAACACAGCTGTATTTGTATCACAAACATAAATATATGTGGGGCGCAAACACATATATTATAAAATACGATATTAATCATTGTTTTGTCAAATATGTAATATTGAATAGCAAACACAATGTGTTTGGACAGAAGCATATTATGCTTGCGATAAGCTCCAAACACACTTTATATTTGCATCCAAACAACAGAAAAATACAGATTTTTCAGCGTGTATCAACCAGGTGTTATTTGAGATGCTCTTTCGATATTTGAAAACAATGTGCCTGCTGTGTTCCCATCATTCATATTGCCTGATCCTTGTCTTGGTTGATCTACAATCAACCGACATTTGAAATATTCATGTTCAACATGCGTTTTGTGTGTTTTCAATGACATCCACTTTTGTGAATTGGTTCTGTGATCGCAATTGTTATTGGAAAGTGTCTTGAATATTTTCAAATCCGATTTCTTCATTGATATCCTTAAGCTTCCGCCTCTTAGATCTATCGCTACAGTTGGCCAATGATTTTTGTGGTCTTCCATCTCTGTTTTGATTTGAAGTTTCGTAAGTGACCAGTGTGCAAAGCGCTTATAAAATCTATCTTTGCTCCATTTAACTTTTTTTTTTGATGAAAACAGATAATTGCAATTGTATTTCGGAGCTGCAGGAATTTAAGTCTACTTTTTTCTTTGAATGTAACGTTGAACATCTTTCTGGTTTTTGTTTCTAAAATACTCTTCGGTCAATTATTTGTAGCTGAAGCTCTCCATGGTTTTATGAATTAATGTTCTATATTATAGCAACTGAGTTGGTATATTATAGCAACTGTGTTGGTAGCCGAATATCAGCTTTTTAAAAAACGTTAGAAATCCTGTTTATTATATGGTATCAAATATCTAACAGACAAATGTGGCAACCCATTTCATACTAATATGGAGAGAAAAAGCACAATTTGAATATTAATTTTGAGGAATTTCATTAAAATTGGACAAGTGTTCCACGGACTTGTACATACAGGTTTAAAAGGACAATTTCACGATTCTCTGGGTGGTTAAGTTTTATTTAGCCTTTTGATATTCAAGAGTCCCGTCTATGCGTCTAAAATTGAAATTTAACAAAAATATAGTACTTTAAAATATACTTCACAACACCCCAAATATAAACGGCACAGTGGTCACATATATGCACCATTTTTTTAAGACTTCAATCATCCCAACCTAAAAAAAAAGCGCAGTCCATAATCGATGATAGTTTACGGGGAATGATAATTTCTTTATTTTTTGGCTACCTTAGTTTTGATGTATTGGCGTTAAAATTTCGGAAATAGGTTATAGCAAAAATTTATGTTTTGACCAACGAGTTCAATTCCTGAGCCACAGTGCGTCGCTCAGGTGTGTAGTTGTCATGGCAGAAATCCATATCTCATCCGCCATTTTCTCCGGATTTGGACTCCAGTCACTTCTATTTCTAAACCTAAAGAAATGGAGCTCGGGGGTAATGATAATGTGATACAATCGTCTATTTTGAGGAAACCTATTATTTGGAAGGAATCCAAAAATTGGATAAGCGATGGACTTACATTGAGAAATAAAATATTGTTTTTTTTTAGCAAAAAAAAATCTTATATTCCAAAATGCACGCAGTTTTCAAGCTGCCCTCGTATTCTCAGAACAATAGTCTAAAGGGTGATTTTTTTGCTATTCGGGTTTTCAGTGTTAAGTTTTAGCCAGTTCACGCGTGATTCGTGTCATGTGTCAAAATCTTTCATCATGAATAGACTTACAATCGAACAACGCTCGTGCTCAGTGAAAAATATGTTTCGCAAGTTTCGTCCATTTTAATAAATAAATGGTTTCCCACTACATGAATTGAATGAGAAGAGGTTGAATTGGGGAGAGCTTCGCACATCCAGTTTCGAACATTTTATTTTTTTATACTCACTGGTTGGGACCTACAGTTTTACACCGGAGCCGAACGGTATTTAGAGAAGTTTTTCATGGTTAAATACTCGATAGTGTCGGCGTCACTTTGCGAGGTGACCGCCGCCGAAAGAAATTTAAAATGGTCAGAGCAGGGATCGAACCGAAGACCTCATGTACAAGAGGCGCTCACACTAACCATTAAACCATCGACGGCACCACCGTCCATTTTATGGTCAATAACTAGAATTGCCGAATTTGTTCCGGAGAACAGCAAGAACAGCAAGAAGCTGTTCAAGAGCTGCCAATGCATCCGGAAAAATTCACTTTTAGGTGCCGTTTATGGCCGGCGGCATCATTGGACCGTACTCCCTCAAAGAAGATGATGGCTTCGTTGTTCACGTATTTTTTTTTTGCCCAAAATCGAAGAATTGTACTTGGGTGGGATGGGGTTTCAACAGGACGGTGCCACTGTCACAGTGCACGCGACACCATGAACCAAATGAGAGGAGAGTTTGGTGAGCAGTTCATATCACGTTTTGGCGCTGCCAATTGGCTGCCTAGTTCGTGTGACTTGACCCCACTATTCCATTTTTTGTGGGGGCACTTGAAGTCACTCTTCTATAGTGCAAGCCAACCACAATTGCTGCCTTGGAGACAACCTTATACATTAGGGTGGACTGAAAAAGAAAAACGTTTTTTTTTTGGAATTTTAAATGTGTTGGTGGGGGGGGGGGGGTGTCTCAAAGGACGCTTATTAAATAGGTGATTACGGGAACGTCAACTTTTTTTATACGAGTGTACTTATAGTCTCCTACCGGATGTTGTAGTTTCGATTCCTAGTACATTTTCGAAAAAAATATATTTTTTTTGGGACAATATGGGCTCAAACGACGTGTCGTGATGAACATACATAGAAAATTTTTTTTTCAAAATTGTACAGATCTTTTTTTTTCACGACGTCATTTTGAAATTTTTATCATGCATTTTGTCTTCCTCATTTTGCCATATTTTACATAAATATTCCAACAAATAGCTAATTTTTCAAAAACTCTCATTTGATTCGCAGGTTTGTCTTATATTTATTTTATATAGTGGGGTGGAATATTTATGTAAAATGCAGCAAAATGGGGAAGACAAAATATGCATGATAAGGATTTCAAAATGTCGTCGTGAAAAAAATTCTTCAATTCTTCTTCTTTTAAAATATTTTTTTCTATTTATTTTCATCATAACACGTCGTTTGAGTCCCATGGTCAAGAAATTTTGAAAGTGTACTATTAAACGAAACTTCAATGGCCGGTAGGGGACTGTAAGTACCCTCGTGTACAAAAAGTTTGACGTTTCCGTAATAATATCTTGATTACAAGTCGTCTGAGACTCCCCCTCAAAAGAAAGTACACTCTATTACATGTGTCACTGGTGAGATACCGGCCGAAATGTTTGATAAACTTTCAGAATGACGTGAAACTTAGCCGTGGGCGACATTTGTATGAAATATTCTTTAAAAAATCTTCATTCACTTGTACAAAATTTTCTGTGTCTCCTACAATTTCCATAATCCAACTACCAAAAAAATCAACCATTATTATTTTGTAAAAGATTTATCGAATGCTAAAATATATTCTTCTTCACTTTGGCGAATAGCTCCAATGCTAACGCATAAATCCCTTTAACCACCTATAAATTCACTGCCACAACGTAAATATTGTTTGCAACAACGACAAAATCGTCGGATCAACGAATCTTTTCATTGCTGCAATAATTGTTTGGGCTGTGGTGGTGAATTTTTACGTCAGCTTACTTTGAATGAAAGTGTTCGTAAACAGCCAAAGCTTTTTTTCAGTGAAACAATACTCGTAGAAAGAAGAATCATAGGCATTTGCGATTTTTTCACTTTTTGTTTGTCTTTATAATCTCTGTTCACATTTGCACCCTATTGCCTCACTGCGTCTAACTATGCTGCGGTTGCATTGTCTAGCTAGACTTGTTGGTCTCATTAGTAGAAAATTATTATTATAATATTAGAGTAGTAGACTGGCGTGGGAGGAGTGCGGCCAATTAATAGCACCAACTGCAACTGCTTTAGTACTTGGCTGTGCAATAAATTGTTACATGTAACAACAGTGGCGGAGTAGACTATTGTGTGTGCTCCTAGAGGTTTGTCGGTGTGTCTGTCTGTCTTTCTCTTAGTCTGCATGTCGTCTGCCTGCCTATCTGTTGGTGTGCCAGTCAGTCAATCTGTTCGCTTATTTAGTTTGTATGTTTGTTTAGCGATATTGTTATACATTTATATAAATTCTCTGTCTGTCTCTTATAGTGTCTGCTTGTCTCCATTTTTTCTTTTGTTTTTCTTTGTATTTTTTTTATTAATATTTATAGAACATTTTAGTTGGTTCAAGTTTTGGTATTTATTTTACCTGAAACTATTTAAATTATTAAGGTTCGTTTTGTCAATGTCGGACAGTGGTATATATTTAAATTAAATTTTGTTTTTCAACTCTGTTGCCGTTGATGTGTTATATTCAAAGCCGGCGAATATTTGAATTATATTTCATAACTGTTGTCCAAGTGCTGCAAGATGATATACAAATTTTACCTTTGGTAGATCTACAGTTTTTCATACAACTATGTAGCTGCAATAAGATTGTGAAGTGATCGCATTCTAAGCAAGGCCCCTAGCTAGGTTGAGGATATTTCCCAAAATATTTTCCAATTTTTCCTTAGAGTTGGATAGATACATGTTTCAGGCATTATGACCATAACGCTCCGAATTGACGTTGGCAGTCGTTCCATCGTCGTTTTCGAAGAAGTAAGGTCCAATCACACCTTCGGACCAAAGAGCGCACCAAATAGTGAATTTTTCTGCATGTAATGGCCTCTCTTCAATTACTTGAGGATTCTCAGAACCCCAAATACGACAATTTTGTTTTTTAACATACCCGCCGAGTGAGAAATGTGCTTCATCGCTGAAGAAAATTTTGTTCAAGCACCCATTCCACGTATCTACGACGTTGTGAATGGTCAGCTGGGTTCAGTTGTTGTGTGAGCTGGCCTTTATATGGATGTAGGTGTAGATCCAAATGCAAAATACGCCATAATGTGCCGTAAGACAGTCCTAATTCATGAGAACGACGAGGAATCGACACATTCGGGTCTTCGGCAACACTTTCACTTACAGCAGCGATATTTTCAGCGGAACGAGCGAAACGATTATGCACAGGCCTTACAATATCTGTAACCGCTCCAGTTTCTTCACAATTTTGCCAATTGCTTGCGTAGTTGGACGATTATGTAAACCATAATCTCCTCTTAAAGCACGATATGTGGCTGTGCCAGAATCACTATTTTTGTAGTAGGTTTTAATAATTTGTATGCGTTGTGTGATAGTTAAGCGATCCATTTTCGTCAATGTCAGATTTTCAACTGAATAGAAAAAAAATTGGTTTAACAACTTAGTTCGACAGATGTCGAATTCCAGCCCTATACTTTTGAAACCACGAAATGGATAACCCTTTATATTGACCGAAGATTTGAAAATGAGAAAGCTGTACGCAAGGTGGGTGCCGCGCTTGCTTTCAATAGAGCAAAAACAGTGTCGTTAATATGTTTCGGTAGAGTGTTAGGCGATGTTTCATCCGAATAAAGCCGAATTTTTGCGTCGATTTATAACCCTGGATGAGACGTGGGTCCACCACTTCACACCTGAGACAAAGAAACAGTCAAAGCAGTGGACGGGATAGGGAGAATCGTACCCAAAGACGGCGAAGACGGTTCCATGTGCAGGCAAGTTCATGGCGTCTGTTTTTTGGGATACCCATTGATTATCTTCAGAAAGTAAAAACCATCAATGGCGAATATTATACTCATTTATTGCAACGTTTAGTGATGAAATTGTGCAAAAAATACCGCAGTTGGCGAAAAATAGTGTTGTTTCATCAAGACAATGCTCCAGTTCACACATCCACTATTGCGGTTTCCAAAATTAAGAATGAAAGTTCGAATTGCTTCATCACACACCTTATTCGCCAGATTTAGCTCCTTCGGACTATTTTCTATTTCCAAACTTGAAAAAATGGTTCGGTGGAAAAAGATTTGGCAACAATGAAGATTTGGAGTTTGACAGTTCTTGCACGCTGAAAAAAACGGCCTCTGTAAAAATATTCTCCCGAACATATTCTGACCATGAACCATGAATATGCTTGGAACACACTTCAAACATTTGTATGTTTGCAAGTCCCAAATTCACTTGTATTTAAAAGCAATCGGTAGCATATTTAATAGCAAACATGTATGCTTTTACGTGGACACATATGCGTTCTTCAGTCCAAACATCTATATTCTTAAGTTGAAGCATTAGCGTGTTTCCTCCAAACCTCCATATACTTACGTGGAAACATATGCTTGTTTTCTCCCAAACATAATAATATTTAGAAACGAATTATTCTTTCTTTATTTATTATAATTAACAAATAATTAATACAAAAAATTTAAATATTTAAAATCACCCTTTTTACATTTACTTGCATTGAAAGCGTTACTTTTTTTTATGAAATGAGGATCTGCTGTTCTTTTGCTTCTCCTTTCATGTCTCCTTGTTGTCCCTCACGTTTTTGTTTTCAGAAGGTTTCAACTATGCCTTAGTTATCACTATGCGTTGGAACATAAACAATATATTTATATACAAATCTAGTTCATGCAAGACAAGCGTGTATTAATTATTTGTGTTTTTTTTTTTATTATATTTCCCAAATTGTCCATTATTCCAATTTTTTCAGTAGAGGCTCGGGCAGAAAGGGGCATTCACGTTGTTGCCATTTCCAGTTTCTTTCCTCAAAATCGTTTCTCACTTTGGTAGCACACATTAATATATGCGAAACACAAAAACTAAAGCAACATCACAATCACAACATTAGCGTTTGTTTATTCTTTTTTCACTGATCAAGGGCTTTTGATATCCTCTGTCCGATGAACCATACATGAGCCAAAATAAGAAACACTGACTTCATCTGCAATTTGCACGTACATTTAGGAATATTTATGAATCACTCACTGAAAGAATAATGCAAAAATACAGATCCACACTTACAAGATATACACACTCGTTGCCCCTCTTTTATGCTCCTGCTCTCGAGAGAGCATAAACAGTGCAACAAACACGGCAGTATTTGTATCACAAACACAGATATATTTGGGTGGCAAACACATACCTATGTTCTAACATATTAATCATGTTTGAGACATGTAATATTGAATAGGCAGAAGTATATTATATTTTCGACAAGCTCCAAACACATGTTATATTGGCATCCAAACAAAAAAACCGAAAAAATTTTCAGCGTGTACTATAAACAGGGTATCGAAGCTATTGAATATCACTTGAAAAAGTGTATTGAGCTAAAAGGATATTATGTTGAAAAATATAAAAAAATTCGCCAACTTTTTTGTGTCTTCTATGTTCTAGGTTGTCTAGGTTTGGGACCGCCCTCGTATTCAAGCTCAATACCATTCTATATGTCTATAAATAGAGATAAAGTTTTCAAAAATAAGTGTTGCAAAGTGCATCCTCCTAATTTTTGGCAAACCGTATATCTATTTCATATATAGCTACAGATCTTCATCAGCGGTTCTAAATAAATCACCCTTTATTATAAATCATTCTTTATATCGCTATACAACAATTATTGGTGTCGCAAGAAATTAATTTCGGGTTTTTTTGTTCAAAGAAATTTTTAATTATTTTATTCAAATAATTAATTTTAATCTCTAATGTCTCTAATTTAGTTCCCAGATTCTTAGAATGACTGTTCCGTCCCACAAATATACTCGAACAACTCGGTTTGTAGGTCCTCTTCTGTAGTGAAAGATTTCCTACTCAAAAAGCTTGCAGACTAAGAAAAAAATGAAAATCCGAAAGTGCCAGATCAGGACTATAAGGCATCCTCTTTCCACCCAAGCTCCAATATTTTTTGCCGACTCTGCAAAGATGTGTGATATCTACCATTGGAAAAACACGCCTTTGCGATTTACCAATTCAGGTCGCGTTTCTTTCAGTTCCCCACCAAAGTTCGTCAATTGCTGACAATAGACGTCAGAATTTATGGTTTGGGTTCTAGGAAACAGTTCAAAATAAATTAAAAAATAAATAAATGGTTTCCCATTACATCGGTAATAGGGGAGAGCTTCTCACAATCAGTGAGCTGTGGCCTTTCTAGTTTGATACACACTGATTGGGACCTACAGCTTTACACCGGTTCCGAACGGTATTTTGAGAAGTTTTTTCATGGCTAAATACTCGATAGTGTCGCCGTCACTATACGAGGTGACCGCCGTCGAAAGAAATTTAAGGTAGTCAAAGCAGTAATCGAACTAACAAATGTACCACAGACGACCAAAATAAATTACGCCTTTAAAATGCCACCAAATGGACAACATAACCTGTTTTTGGTGCAGTTCAACCTTTAATGTATAACTAGTTTGAACGCGTTCATCGACTTTGGCCCAGGATCTTTTAGGAATTACCCACTGGGTAATGGGGAAAATAATCTGTAGCTATCCACGGCAATGTGGAATTACCCATCGTGATTACACATTACCCTCAGGGTAAGGGGGGAAATAATGGGTTGTTACCCAGATATACAATAAATATATTCCCATTACATCCCATGAAGCCCCTATCCCTTCATGGACTTCTCACAATTCTGAGCTGTGCGCTTTCCTTTCTTCGCTCACTGATGGGAACGTACAGTTTTACACCGGTTGCGAAAGGTATTTTGAGAAGCTTATTCATGGCTAAATACTCGATAGTGTCGCCGTCAGTAAGCGAGGTGGCCGTCATCGAAAGAACCCACGATCTCTCGCACAACAGCCGCGGTTATCAGATATGGCGCCTATAGTCAATAAATGAGTAGTTTTCTTGAAGATATAAAAATAGTCACGATTAAAAAAATAAAAAAAAATAACACCTCACTAAAAATACCATTGACTAAGGTTTTTTATTGGTATAAAATCGGACACGAATTTTATTTATTTTCGTCACAAAATTCAAAAAACGTTGGGTGCAACAAAAGATACGAATAGAAAATTACATGAGGTGTCAGGGGACACCCGGTTGGAACAAAGTTCCTTTCGCTATATATTATGTACTAGTTAGTTCCCACACGCCTAAGGCGCCCGTTGAAAAATACGATAATTTAAATGGATCTTTAAGAAAATATACTTTTTGTAAAACGAAAAACTTTGTTTAAAAATTTTTTTTTATTAAAAGTTAATGTTTGTTTTTTACGAAAACGCCTATTTTTAAGAAGTATTTTCTGTAAGAAAAGCGAAAGAGTATGAATTTTTTGTACAAAGAAGTACTTTTTTTAAGAACAGGTACTTTTTAAAGAAGTGGTACTCTTTTTAGGAAAATAACCTTTTTAAGAAAATGTACTTATTTTCAGAAAGGCTACTTATCCAAGAAAAGAAAAGGTATTTTATTTTTAAGAAAAGCTACTTTGCAGATATTTTTGTACGAAAATGTATTTTTTTTTATTTTTTTAAGAGAAGGTATTTGTTTGAAGAAAAGGTTTTTTTTAAGAAATTGGATTTTTTTTTAGAATTGGTACTTTTTTCAAGAATAGGTACATTTTTAAGAGTAGGTACTTATCTCGAGACAAGTTATTTTGTTTCACAAAATAGGTACTCGTTAAAGAAAAGGTAGGTTTTGAAGAAGAGGCAATTTGTTGTAAGAAAATGTATTTAAAAATCATTTTTAGGAACTTTCGTACTTTTTGTACGAAAATGTACTTTTGTTAAGCAATGGTACTTCTTTAAGATACGGTATTTTTTTTAGAAAAGGTACTTTGTTTAAGAATATGAATAGGGATTTTTTTTGAGAATATTTAGTTTTTTTTAAGAAAAGGCACTTATTTAAGATTATGTTCTTTTTTTAAACTTCTTTCACTTTGGCTTGTCTAAATTTATTTTTTATTGGGTTCAAAGCTACAATATATACTAAAAATTGGTTACAAGAATTAAACATTAAACAAGAATTAAACATTAAACAAGAATTAAACATTAAACAAGAATTAAAAGACACAAACCAAAGCAAAAGTACCCAATAGGTGATTGCATGTGTGTAATTTTTTAAGTCATGGAAATATAACCATATACCGACACCACTACGTGATAAAAGACAAAAAAAAAAAAAGACCCGTGTCTCCCAGTTTTGCCCAAAGTCATACACTTTTTATGGGCCCCCAAATGTTTGGGGCCTCGATGTAATTTTTGCAAATAAAGTGATGATTATTTTGTCAAGCTCATACCTTGCAAACCGTTCGGAATTTTGATTTGCTTTGTGACGGAAAGTTGTAGCTCTTGTCGTGTTAAGAATCATTCCTAGGAAGTTCATATGTTCCAAAAATTTGTTTATTGAGATCTTAGGTAAATTTTTGTAGTTGATTGTTTCCTTGAATTTTGAACGGTTTGCTACCTATGAACTTGAACAGGGGAAAACGGTAAAAAAATCTATTTTTTTTTTGCGATTTTGACCTTGAAGATGAAGTTTTTTGATGTTTAAAGTTCACATGACAATGTTCTTTATGACAAGAGCTAAAACTTTCCGTCAGAGAGTAAACCAATATTTCAAACGGTTTGCAAGATATGAGCCTGACAAAATGATAACTTTTTTGCAAATTTGACACCGAGGCCCCAAATCTTTCGGGCCCATAAAAAAAGTCCCATGACTTTGTGCAAAACTGGGAGACACGGGTCTTTTTTTTTGATTTTTTATCACGTCGTGGTGTCCGTATATGGTTATACTTTTTCGTGTTGCACTGTGTAATAGTGTTAAAAGAAAGTTGTTTAATTTTTTTTTCTTTTAGCCCCCATCCCGAAACATGCGATAAGGAACTTCGTTCCAACAAATCAAACATATTTCATATCGTCAACCATATTGTGGAAAACACTTGCGTAGAACAAATTACTACAACTCGTTTAAAGATTACTGATTTTTTGCCCGCCTTTTCCCAAATTGTTCCACCGTGCATTATCGCTGTCATTGTGCACGTCTATTTTGACGGTTGTTGTTATTTAATTAAATTATTCTTAAAAAAAAAAAACAAAAACAAAAAATACAAAACCAAAACAACACAGTTTTGAACTCGATTACGAATTCATTTGCATGACGACTTGCCCTGTGACGTCAAATAGAACGCCACCAATCGGTTATTTATGTGGTTATTCATTTATAACAAAAACAAAAAAGAATCAATCTATAAATTAATTTATAAGCAGTAAGACACAATAACCGGTTAATTTAAACATTTGTTTTTATTTTCGTTTTGAAATTCCATTTGTTTAAACATTTTTATTTTAAACCTCAAGTCAATGGGGAGCCGTAATTTACAGTGAGTGAAATTAATATTCGGGGTTTTCATAGTTTTTTTTTCTTCTGTCATATAGAAAATATTAAATGTAATTTATACAATTAAGAAGTACTCGCAACGAAAACAGAAACGTCTGCAGGTCGTTTACCGCAAAAATATTTCAATTGGTAGGAATACTCAACGCTGACCGGAACAGATGAAGTATTGTTATTGTTATTGTATTGTTTTGTAATTATGTATTTAAATTCCATAAATTTCTTTTATGACAAAAAATAAGAAACGCTAAACGAATACATGCTTAAATTGTAAAGTGGTGTCTCTCTTGAATTGCTTATCAGCCCAATTCTAAATATTCCCAGGTAAATGAGTTCCATGGGAATTAATTTTTCCCGGGAATAAAATCCTGCTATTCTAAACAGACGGGAATAGAATAATAAGGGAGAGACAATTACGAATTTTCGAAGTCAGCTGTTTTGGTTGTTAAATGCAAATAAAACTTAATTAATAATCGAAATAAGTGAAAATGTACACCATATCCTTTAGAGTGGCAGCAGAACAACGACCGGGAACAGGAGAAGCAACAACAAACGTTTGAAAGGTGATAGTTACGCGATGCGAATTCACTTGAGCTGCCGCAAACTTTGTAAGTAAATAAGGGACAATGTTTACTTTAGCATCAAATGCCCTATTTTTGTTTGTTTTTTTTGGTCTATTAGGACAAAAAGATAAAAAAAAGTGCGCAGGTCCATATTCTCCATAATATAGACCTCCAAAGCTTGAATATATAATCGGTCATACACTCCGGTTCACTTAGTTAAAGGCACTAAAAATTCCATATTCAGCAGCCTGTATCTTTTGCAATTTGTAACCTATTGCAGAATTTTAAAATGGATATGGAAGCTAGAGAATCTTGAGATATAACAAAAATCATTCTTAACTAAAGAACTTTTTTTTTAGCAATTTAAAAAAAAATCAAAAAATGTGCTATTTTTGTTGGTTCACTTGAATAAAAGCACTTTAACTAATTTAAATGAAAAACAGTTTTTCTTGTTTTTTTTTTTAAATTTATTTTACTTTATTTAAGAACTATTAGTAGGGGGTATAATCTCCTTTGTTTTTAATAACTTCAAATATACGGGGTTTCATTGAGAGATAAAGAGTATTTATGTAGTCCAAGGAAATTTGATTCCAAGCATCCTTAACGGCCTGAATTAGTGACTACTTGTCATCAAATTATCTACCTCCTTCATAGACCTTACCAGATAATCAACTCCAGACATTTTCGATAATGTTTAGATTTGGCGAATAAGGTGGCCAGTCAAGAATATTAACATTTTGGCTTGCAATGAACACCTTTACTACTCTGGCGTTGTGTATAGGGACATTCTCCTGTTGCAATATCCAAGATATGGGACTAAATAGTTCACTGAACTTCGGAAAAGCCGATTCCAATAAAGTTTTATAGCTTGCACCAGTCATTATTGCACTTTGAAATTCAAGATCGATGGTGCCATAGTACGTAATATCACCCCACACCATAACGCCGCCCTCTCGGCTGTGATGTCGGTTCAAAAAACGATTTTCTTTGCGCAGATCATGGAAATAATAGTTGTAGCCATCAGGCCCATCCAAATTAAACTTCTTCTCATCCGTAAATACAATGGTTCTCTAGTCAGTTACATGACGTCTTGGCTGCATATCCCATACCATGTAGTCTCTTGCGAATTGAAGCCGCTTTTCCTTACGAGGAGCATTTTTGTAATTTCAGATATTTAAGATACTCACAGCTCTTAATTACTCTCCGTACTGATTGATGACTCGCTCCCTTCCACTCCAGCTTGAGCTCATATTTTTGACAAGGATAATGCAGAATTAGAAGCAATTCTGATGATTTGTCTTTTCTCATACGTAGATAAAGACAATGAAACCCTTCCTTTAAAATTTTTTTCCATACCCCTCGGGGTCCTTGATGTAATTGTCGACAACTGTTGGGCTCCGTCCAATTTTTTTTAGCTATTGCGCGGTTAGAATTCTGAAGGATATTCATGGTAAACATGGATTTTTAGTATTTTCCGATAGATTTAAAATTCTTTGTTTTGCCATCTTGACTCGTAAAATGATTAATATGGAATAAATTGTAAGAAACAAACGCTACAAAAAAATCATCGCTTTAAAAATAATAAAGTGCCTTTATTCAAGTGAACCAAAAAAATATAACATTTTTGGATTTTTTTTTATAAAATGCTCAAAAAAAGTTCTTTAGTTAAGAAACCACTATTGGTCATGATTTGTTTAATATCTCAAGATGTCTAGCTTCCATTTCCATTTTAAAATTCTGCAATCGGTTACAAATTGCAAAAGATACAGGCTGCTGAATATGGAATTTTTAGTGCCTTTAAATAAGTGAACCGGAGTGTATGTGTGAAACTGTATCGAAATCGAAGAGTATCAAGTTTCAAAAGTATAGCTTTTCGGTCGATTTTTTACGCTAATATACAAATTTTCAAGTGAAAAATCGCGGGCTCGATTTTGATTTTAGAGCCATGGTTTCCTGGAAACATTTTCTTAGAATTTGTCGTAGATTACGTTTCTGCTATACACTTGGTCGGCAAAAAAATTGACCCAGCCTAATGTATATATTAATTTTTTTTTAATACATGTACAAATGTATAAACAAAAGTAGTATTTTAAATAAAGCATTTAAAATAATTATACATGTTTTTCTCTCAAATTTCCCGGGGAAAAACCCCTAAGTAAGGGTACGAACTAGGGACTTTAAAACCGAAACCGATTACCCGGTTTTAAGAGAACCCCGTACTGCTGTTTTCAGCGTATTCCGGTTTTGAATTAGCCGGTTTGATCGGTTTTTATTTTTCAATAGATCAATTTCATTCTGAAAGTTATTTGGTGGAGCTCTCCGAATTTCTATGATATTTCTAAGACCAAAGCTTGTCAGGTAAATTTTCGTCGTACAGTGATGGTCCAGTATAACGAATGATATAATGTCCAGGGTCGTTCGGTATATCGAAAATTCGTTATATCGAAATATATATTTATTTTCATAAATATTAGCATAGTAGCAAGTTAAACTCTATTCGTAATATATTAATTCATTTATTTAGAAAAAAAGGAAAAAATTTACATACATGAGCAAAATTATTTATTTTTAGAAAAAAAATCTCCAATATGTGTTTGTTTTTTTTTTTAATTGTTGTACTGAAGTCAATAGCTTGTTCTTGCAATCTCCTTAAAATAACGCAACCAGTGGTCAACAAATCTCACAGTAAATAAACGGGGACTTCCCTTTTTAAAAATTAGCCATATGAAATGTTTTCTATGTGTAAGTGCACAAAGCAAACAATCAAAAATAACAAAGAATAAAACAAAGCATAGAAAAAGAGAGCATTCGTTATATAGAATACTTAATTTTTCAACCGTTCGTTATTTAGAGTCATCAATGGACTAGAAAAACGCGTTCGTTATACTGGGCATTCGTTATATCGGCGTTCGTTATACTGGACCACCACTGTATTTATTTTTTACCGCGATATCTAGAACATTTTTTCTAAAACATGATGTTCCCAGATAGTCCAAACGGAAAATGGACCCGTTGAAAACAAAAAAAATTTGTTACATCTTTAAATGTTTTACTTTTTAATTTTATTCAAGCTCTAGGCCATTCTATATCTCTATTAATAGAGATATAGTTTTCAAAAAGGAGTTTTGCAAATGTATTCCTATGATTCCTGGCAAACCGTATAGCTATTTTAGATCTAGCCAAAGATCTTCAAAAATCATCCCTGATGAATTTGAATAACGTGGAGCACGACGAAACTGTATGCAATTGTTATTGCATATAAACAAGTTTGTTGTCTTTTAGGCAACAACAGAAAACATGTCTAATAGGAACCGTTGGTTCTCTGGAGATGGAAAGAAGAATCTGCAAATGTTTTCTTGTGTGTATTTTTCAAACACTTGCACAATGGTGAATTCTCACTTCGTTTGCATTTAGTTTGATGAATTGTTCAATAGCATCATTCCAAAAAAACGCTGATGAAGATCTGTGGCTAGATCTGAAATAGCTATACGGTTTGGCAGGAATCATAGGAATACATTTGCAAAACTCCTTTTTGAAAACTATATATCTCTATTAATAGAGATATAGAATGCCCTCTAGCTTGAATAAAATTAAAATGTACTAAGAAAAACGCCGAATAAATAAAAATCATCCTTGATGAATATAAATGTTTTATTGTAAAAAATGTGTGCCTGATTAACAAGAGCGCAAAATTGCATCCAAACTAGTGTCAAAAAAAACAGGAATTTTTAAAAAACCGGGTTTCGGTTTGGTTGAAAAATTAATTTTTCAAAAAAAAAAAAACAAGATAACAGTTTTTAATTTTTCAAGAAACCGGAAAAAACCGGTGGAGCTGTTTTTTTTGGCTTATTGTATTAAATAAAATTGCACATGTAGCACTTATTAAGCAACATTTCATCTACTTATTCGTGTTGAAAACTCAAAATTTCACAGCTGTATTTAATGGCGATTTCGTTTCTGAAAAAAAAATCAACATTTTTTCTGCCTTTTACCCTACTAGTGCTTTTTGTATTCGTTCGTGAAAAAAGTGCAACCCTACTTCAAGGTTTTATATTCGTTTCTGAGAATGTTGCACTCAAAAAGTGCAAAAATTGTACATTTTCTGGCCTCTCAACGAGTCATGATGATGAATGTTGCCCGATAAAAAAGCAAACTTTCTGTCATTTTGATTGTGTTATTTGTCCTCGCTAAACTAATTTTTCTATCTTTTGTGTGGGGCGCTTAAACTTCTTACCTTTTCAAACAAAGTAGTCGAATTTTCAGTTGAGCAGGAATAACAATAAATACCAATTGTATTGGTACTCTTTCGACCAGTTTGTATGAAGAGTCGCTTTAAATTTTGAAAAAAAAAAATTGTAAAAAGTTCAATTAATTCTTAATAAATTCAGAAAATTATTTAGAAATTTTAATAAAACTTGTCATTTAGTAGTTATTGAAGCATAAAATCATGTTTGAAAATAGAAATCATGTTTCTCAATTTCAAAATTTCAATTTCATTCAAATTCGAAAATCATATCATTTACTATTAAACCCGCATCGTCATCCTTCGTCAAAAAGGTGACACGCGATTTTATTTTCAAGCTTAAATGTGTTTTTTCCTTTGTTTTGACCTCGTATAGCGTTAGTCGTTTGCAAACTGATTTTTTGTTGAATATTAATTAAAAATTAACTTAATAAAAATGTAACATTAATTTTGGTTCCCATTTTTGCTCACGATATTAAAGTATTTAGAGCGTTTTGAAATACATAGGTTGTAGTTAAAATGACGAAGAATGACGTTAGTGTACACAAAATGTGAATGACGTTAGTTATATTTAACACAAAAAACCGGTTAACCGGCTAACCGACGTCAAATAGCCCGTTTACGGTTTGTTCGAAAATTAGGTTTTTTTTTAACCGTTTTTATGTTTCGGTTCTGGACACTGATGCCAACCATATCAAAAAGAACAAAAAGAATAGATAGAAAAAAAAATTTTCAATTTAAAAAAAAATTAGAAAAAATTTAAGGAAAGTTAAAAGAAAAATTAACAAAAATTTAAGAGAAATAAAAAAAAAATTACAAAAAATGTTCTTTAATTAGTTTCCGGCTCAAGATCAATAACTATTAAAAATACTTTTTCATAGAATGTTTAAAAGCAATTAAAAAGACAAATACTAACGGAGTTTTCAATAAGAGCGCTACAAAAGTTTTTTTAAATAAAACAAAACCGGTTTTAGATACCAATGAAATTCTTTATTCCTGTGAAAGTACGTTCGATGCCATTCTGTATGGAACTCGATTTCTTTTGCATGGCCACCACGGGCACGCTTGCAGAAGTCCAGACGCTGAACCCAATTTTCGACGGTTTTCAAGCATAAATCGGCCGATACTGCTGCAATTTCACGTTCGATATTCGTACGAAGTTCATGAATCGTCGCTGGCTTGTTGGCATAGACCATAGACTTGACGTAGCCCCACAGGAAATAGTCTAACAGCGTCAAATCGCATGACCTAGGCGGCCAATCGACTGGGCCATTTCGTGAGATAACACGTTCACCAAACTTGGTTTGCAATAAATTGATTGTGGCATTCGCTGTGTGGCTTGTGGCGCCGTCCTGTTGAAACCACAATTTCTCCAAGTCCATATTATCCAATTGGGGCCAAAAATATTCGGTTATCATTGAATGGTAGCGATTCGCATTCACAGTAATGTGCCGGTCTTGATCATCACGGAAGAAGTACGGCCCAATGTCGCCGCCGGCCCATAAACCGCACCAAACCGTAATTTTTTCGGGATGCAATGATGACTCATGGATTACGTGTGGATTGCTGTCTGTCCAATAAGGCATATTTTGCTTATTGACGAAGCCATTCCGCAAGAAATGACCCTCATCGCTGAAGATGATTTTCCGATGAAAATCCGAATCATTTTCAAGTTGCTGCTCAGCCCAATTCACGAACATACGACGCTTATGGTGGTCAAGCGGCTTCAGTTCTTGCGTCAATTTGATCTTGTAAGGATGTAGGCCAAGATCTTTTCGCAAAATTCGCCACAACGACGTCACAGAGATGCCCAACTCTTGAGAACGACGTGTGAGAGACACATTTGGGCTTTCTTGAACTGAAGCCCCAGCGGCAGCAATATTCTCGACACTACGGGCACTTCTTTGTCTCACTGGCACGGGAACATTTTGTACTGTGCCTGGGGATTCAAATTTTTCCACTAGACGCCCAATTGTTGATCTGGTAGGACGATTATGACGACCATAAATTGACTGACTCCAAATTTCGGTAGTAAATTTCAATAATTTCGACTCGTTGTTGGCTCGTATATCTTTCCATGATGAAATGGCAAACCTTATTGAAGAGAAATGTCAAAAGAGCGGTGGAAAATATGGCGTCGTTTGCTGTCTCTATCGATTTACTTTTGTAGCGTCTCTGCTGAAAAAACCCTTTATTTAAAACCAGTGCAGAAATTACAGTCGGGTGAACCGAATTAAACATACCCTCACCCGAAGTCATCCATTGCGACCGAGTTCTATTGAATATTGGCAAATGTGACAATATTCAATAGCAGAGTGGCATTGCGCTAAATATTATCCAATACCCAATTAATTACGATCCTAAGTGATTATGGAGAGTTATCGTGACTACCAGCCAATTGTTGGCCCAATATTTATACGGGAGGTGTAAAAATGGGCATGGCGAAATCTTTCATCTGTTTTTACACAGTATTGTACAAAATATTGATCAGTACCAAATTTTGTTAAGATCTGTTGTGGTATACGGGAGATATTGAGTCAGCCAGCCGGAAAGCCGCCCAACTTCTGTATGGGAAGTACGAAAATGGGCGTGGTTAATTTTAAATTTTTAGGAAAACATTGCCGAGTGCCGATTATCATTAAGATCGCTTGTAGTCTACGAGAGTTATCGTGTCGGATCAACCGGTCATCCGCCCAACGTTAATGACTACATTTTGTGTAGTACCAAACTTTATAAAGATTGGTTCGATTTTGCGGGAGTTATCTTGCCGACCAACCAGCCGGCCGCACAACTTATCTTGGTAGAGGGTGGTAAAATCACCCTTGCCTTAATCGGTGACTGGCGTTTGATGACATGAATCCTATAACCTAATTTCATTAAGATCGAAAGTGTTGCACGCGACTTATTTCATTTTCAGCCCGCACTACCACCAAGCTTTTGTATGGGAGGTACCAGAATGGGCGTGACAAAACGACTCATTTTCCATAGAAGATGGCATTTGACTAAATTTTGTCTATTACGAAATTTTATAAAGATTAGTTCGGTTTTGCGGGAGTTATCTTGCCGAACAACCAGCTGTCCGAACAACTTATATATGGGAGGCACCAAGATGGGCGTGGCAAAATTACCCTTGTCTTACTTGGTGACTCGCGTTTAATGACATGAAGCCTATAACCTAATTTTATTACGATCGGAAGTGTTTCACGCGACTTATTGCATTGACAACCCCGAGAACCATGAAGCTTTTGTGTGGGAGGGTTTATTGACATGACGTCTGGGTTTATTGACATGACGTCTAATACCCAATTTGATAAAGATCGGATCTGTTTCACGCGACTTATGACATTGACAACACGGACGACCACCAACCTTTTGCATGGGAGGTACCAGAATGGGCGTGGCGACTTCGCCCGTTTTCTCCAATTAAGTAGATATTTACAGATTATGAACCAACGTTTGAGTTGTAGCTCTATCATCTACTTTTTTAAAAATTTTACTTTTTCAATCATTATCCGGTTCAGGATAATTTTTTTCTATTAAAAACGAGTTTAAAAAAAGTTTATAAAAGAGGAAGTGAAATTGATTATTTTGGTGGATGGTTGGGAATAAAGCTATTTCGATGCCCTGCAAGGCATCTCATCAGCTCCCTTCTCCACAAGTATTTATATCATCACACATTATGGGGATAAGCAATTCTCAAATAAAAAAAAAATTGGGCAAACTTTCACCCTAAATAATCCATTGAGTCCATTTTCCATTAAGTTTTATATTCTCCATTCAGTTACACGAATGGGCGTGGCAAATGCGCCGATATTTAATAGTAGAGTTTCATTGGGCAAAATATTACGGAATTCCCAACCTAATTAGGATCCTAAGTGGTTTTGGAAATTTATCATTCCTATCATCAAATTGTCTGCCCAGCATTTGTAGGGGTGGTCCAAAAATGGGCATGGCGATGTTGTTCATTTGGAACTACACAGTGGCTTTTGATAAAATGTTGCTCAGTACCAAATTTCAATAAGATAGATTGCGGTTTATGGGAGATGTCGAGCCGGCCAACCGCAAAGTCGTCCCAACTTCTGTAATGGTGGTACAAAAATGGGCGTGGCACGGATGCATTGTAAATTATAAAATGACTTTTGACAAAACATTGCCCAGTACCCAACTTTCATTAAGATCGGTTGAGGTTTACGAGAGATATCGTACCAATAAAGCGGACAGCTGCCCAGCTTTTGTATGGGAGGTACCTGAATGGGCGGACAACCTCGCCAATTATCTCCAGTTAAGTAATAATTTCCCGATTATTAGTTGGAACGAATTATACACCAGAACAATTTTGAATATATGGTTGTGTATAAAATGTATCGATTTGTATAGGAAGTATCAGAAGGGGGCGTGGTCACAAACAACCTATTTTCAATCGCAAACTAAGTTTTGAGCAAATAATAGTCAATACTCAAATTTATTGTGTTCGGGAAAGTTCTACGTGTTGACCACCAGCCAGCTAGACATACAGACAGACGGGCATGGCTCAAAAGTTTTTAAAAGTCCCAAATCAAATTTGGTCCCGATACTTTGGGTTTAATATGACTCCCATGCTTTACATTTGTTTCAGTATATATCCTCGCAATATTAAAAAAAAATTAGAAAATTTTTTCCATGTTTGTTTTATTATTCGATCTTTAAGATGTTATTTTCCTTAATAATTTTTCCGGTTCAAGATCAATTTCTAGGAAAAAGTATTTTTATAACAAAAAGTACATTTTCATAGACTGTATTATTAAAGAATACGCAGACGGTACGCTGTACGCCAATCTCATGGTAATCGTTGTTTCTTTTTTGAAACAACAACATCTATGGAATGGCTTTCGATGAAAGCCTGCATAGGAAAGAAATGTTGTGAATACTGATGGTTATGGCAAAGTATGGTTGTGGATGTTTTCGTACAAGTAGGATTTTAGACAATTCTCGCTAAGATGAGTTTTGTTTATCCCTGTAATCTGTGATGATAGACTACCTAAATACTTGTGGAGGCCTTGGGTGGCATTGAAATAGCTATATTCCCAACCATTCACCATAATAATCAATGTCACATTACTTCTTAAATAATACATTCTATGAAAATGTTTTTTTTGTTATAAAAGTACTTTTTCATAGAAATTTATCTTGAACCGGAAAAATTATTAAGGAAAAGATTTTTTTTGTATTTTCTGTTTGTTTTAATTAAAAAAAAAACAATTAAAAAAATTTAAAACATTAAACAAATTTAAAAAAAAAATTAAAAAAAATATAAAACTTTAACATTAAAATAAAATTGAACAAAAATCACAACAAAAAAATTAGAAACAAAATATTTAAAAAAAAATTAAAAAAAAGTAAAAAATTTAAAAAAAAAACAATTAAAGAAATATTTACAGAAAGGGAGTATATATAAAAATGCTAAAACTAATTACAAAAACCTAAACAAATTAAAACAAAATGCTAAAACTACCTAAAAGTAAAACTGAAAAACAAATTAAAATTGAAAAAACAAAATTTTGGAATAAAATATTTAAAAAAAATAATAATAAAAAAATAAATAAAAAAAAAATTTAAAAACAACAATTAAAGAAATATTTACTCAAAGGGAGTATACAAAATTATAAAACTAATTAAAAAAGCCTAAACAAATTAACAAAAAATGCTAAAACTAATTAAAAAAAACTGAACAAATTAAAAAAGAAATGGAAACAAATCTCAAAAATTATTTAAAAAAAAAACCAAACAAAATATTGAAAACAACTTAAAAAAGCAAATTTAAAAAATTATGGGTCGATTATCGATAGCAACCGAACCTCAGTTCCGTTGCCAGTTGCCGAAAAGTTATTACATACGGTAACTGGCAACTGACAGCTAGCAACTTCAGTTGCTTGATAGGTGTTATATTGGCAACCACGAATTTTTGTTTGCTGTTTAGTTTTTAAAACAAAACAAAACGTTAAGTTGAACGATAAGGAGTCAAAAGCTGTGGCTCTAAAGAAAATCCTAATTTTTTCTTGTTAAATTTGTTATAATGTAATGTTTATAAAATTTGTGCATAATAAATACAATGTTATTTATATAAAATATAACCTAGTAGCGGCAAAATTGTCGAAGCTCGGGTAGCTCAAAACTTATGAAAAACGAAATGAAAGAAAAATATAAAAACACGATGAATCTGCTTCATAGCTAGTCATTTTAAAAATTTTGAATAACAATTTTCCAGACTTTAAATGTAAGGTCTGGAACATGGGTCCGCCCGATAAAAAAAATTACATAATTTTCGTTTTCTCTAATTTCGGCCTTTTTTTTATCAAATTTTGAGCTGCGCGCCTGAACTCCGGCAATTTTACCCTAGTAGCCATGTGTTTGGCCTGAAGTGAGCAACCTGTTGCTTCAGCAGACTCTTGTTCCAAATGAGGGCATCGTGACTAGAACCAGGACGTCTGGCGTCAACTTTCCTGATTCGCATTTCGTAGTCGCACATCTACAATTATAACTTTGTTATGAAAATAATTATTATAGTATTATAACTTACAAGCAAAACATTCAAACTAAACTAGCCTTTCTTACTTTTGTATAAATTGCGAACTTCTTCCTTCGCTCCAATAATACGTACGTGTGTCCCATCTATACATCCTTCTTTTTTTTCCAAAACCGGATTTTATTTTGGGTCATTTCTTCCTCCGTCAGTTATTAAATAGTCCACATCTTACAAATGTTTTTTCAATTAGATGCTCAGCTTCCTTCAGAACAACCGACGACGTAGGTTAAGCCATGCCAAGGTCGAAGTTGTTCTATGGGACTTTTGGAAACTTCCCTTCGCAAAAAATCTTAAGTGCGGAGGTATTGCTGTCGCCCGATGACTTCGTTTGAAGTCATTTTCCAAAATATTTACAAAATAAACTATTCCTTCTTTTGGAAGGCGAAAATATGCTTTGAACCTAAAACGGAATTGTTTATTAACAATTATTCTCAGCAATAACATTCACTCAGTGTAGCCGGCAATTCTAAGGGATTAGAGTTGTCTCTTAAGTGTCTTCTAATAGATGCCACGTTTTGCACTTTGTCTTCCTAGTCAAAAAATAATTCCACTGAACTTATCATTGTTATTAAACAGATTTTTCTTTTCTTCCTAAAGACATGTTTAATTCTCACACACTTTAGATTTGTTGTTTGTTTACATTATTTACAGTTGGCGAGGTGTCAAAACTCCGTTATCGACGGGAAACACTTACCTACGGCAACTGGCCAAAGTTGCCATACATAATACAAATTTTTATTTCAGTGGCGTTGCCAGTTGACACCGCAACTGAGGTTCGGTTGCTATCGATAATCGACCCATTAATTAGTTAAATCAGGACAATGCGAAATCTCACACATCAACTGAAACAATGGGCTATTTGAGAAGTCAACATGTCGAATTGATGGGTCATCCGCCGTACAATGACTCCTTTTCACTGTTGAAGACCTTCAAAAACCATGTTTTGGAGGTGTCTCAATCGGAGAGGAAAAAGTGCTACGAAAATTGGTTTGAGCGTATGCAAAAGTGTACTGATCTTTACCTCGTAAAGACAACCCCGAGATTCAGCGATACCAATATTACTGCAGACGTAACATGGAAGTACCAGCATGTACTGGAAGAAGAATAAAGAACTCGTAGTGGGTAGTGGTGCGGCCAATCATAATAAGATGAGGGATAAAAATGTAATGGTGCGACTTTCACAGCATTTAAGACCAATGGTCAAACATTGTTATGGTTAGCCTGCCCTGCCCGACTGGTTGTGACCAACTAGCGGGACGCAATGGTTAAAAATGCAAAATTTTGGGCGTTTGTTTGGAACGCACTCCAAATATTCATACATTGCAAAGTTCTAAACTAACTTATGTATATTTAAATGCCAACATTATATTGTTTACATCCATATATTTACGTCGAAGCATTCGTGTGTTTTCTCTCCCAAACGAGCGATTGATGACTCACTGCATGAAACTTCGAGTAAAACGCAATAGATCAATCAACATAACTTTACAATAACATTAACTTAGGCTGAGAACAATCTCTTTTCGTCCCTCTTTTATTATTTTCCTCTCGACAGAGTATAGCGGCAAAATTATTAAGTAAACAGTGCACTAAACACAACAGTATTTGTGTCACAAACAAGGCTGTATTTCGATCACAAACACATATATTATAACTTATTAATCATTATGTGACAAACATGTAATATGGAATAGCAAACACAATGTGTTTGGGCACAAGTATACTATAAGCTCCAAACACACGTTATACTTGGTTACCTTGCGTCATTCATTTCGTATATAATTATTATATTTGAGTTGTTAAGATGGATGACTTCTAATTTAAAGAAAGCTAGAATAAATATGGTTAATAAATATGGGTACATATCCATACATAATTCCCTGAAAATGTGCATATATTTTAAAATAGTTAAAATAGTTAGTTTAAAAAAATTTATGACATACTATTCAAATATAAAGTTTTCAGTTTTATGTTTTCAGAATAACTTAAAATTTTATACGCATGACTTGCAGTTGGCAAAAAGATAAAGACTTCTGCTATAAATATTCAGCATTGGCATTATTAAGAGTCAGTCATGACATAATGCTGACAAGTCAATAGGACGATCATACATTCATTGTCAGCCCGTTCGAACTTTATGTCCATAAGGCGCAATTAGGTACATGTGTCACGAACATGCCTTATTTAAAGTGTCAGCACCTACAGGCATTGTCCTAAGAAAATTCTTCTGTCAATGTCTTCAAGCCAAATTTTTCAACTGGGCATGCATTTATTAAAAGAGTATTTGAAAGCTGGCGCTGAGCAATGGGGAATTTTAAGCACTTTCTAATTTTTATCATGATCTTATGATCCCTGAACATAAGTCTCGATTAATACAGGAGTGGGGACATAATTATCCCAAAGGACTTCATTCTTAAACCCGGTCATCCTATAGTCTATACAAAATTTGTGGTTTAAATTGGGTCGTCGTAATTGCAATCATACGATATCTTCCTTCGTCTACTTGGAAATTAGGCTAAAAGAGAATGGGATAAAAAGCAAAATTTTTCAAAATATGACAAAACGTTTAAGCGACTCCTTAACCAAAAAGTATAATCTAACAAATACTAATTTCTTTTAAAAATTTATTTTTCCCATTTTATTGTTCCTTAGGTATGACATCTGACCGCTGGTTGTGTAATGTCAAGTGTGCGCGGCCCTTATCCATGAGAACGTGGGTTTGATTTCTGCTCTAACTACCTTGCATTAGTGATGTCGACAATACCCAGCGGCGTTAGTCATGACCTGGAAGGCCTGAAATCATGACCAAACAGGCCTTTTTTAAAATACGGAAAGCCTTCCCTACACATTACCTTCTCCTTTCATTTTAACATTGCGTGAGATTGAGGGGCAAGGCCTTCCTTGCCCATTGCCTAAAGAAGGCCTTAGAATGCAAGCAAAGAGGAAGGTCATAGAAGGGATTTACTTTAATTTATTTTTGTTAAACAAAAATAAAATTGAAATAATTTATTTTATCACAAAATCATTATCCACTTCTACATATTTATTTATATTATTTATTTATATTTATCTTAGAAAGTTGTACCACGCCCAACTTTAAATTGAAAATTTTAAAAATACCCTGAAAAATATTAAATAAAAAATATAATTTTAAAATTTGTATGAAATTTTCCAATTAAATTAAAGAAAGTAAAGAAAAGAATGGGAAAAGAAATTTCTCAAAATTGTAAAAATCTTCTTTTTGGTTATAACTAATGAAAAATTCATGCATTCCGCAGGCCTTATTTTAGGAAGGCATTACAAAAGAACCATTCCGCAATATTTATGGAAGACCTTCCGTCGCTGGGTAGCGAGTTATTAGCGTTCAGAAAACTTCACAAAAAACAGTTCGGAATCAGTGTAAAACTGACGGTCCCAATCAGTGAGTGTAAAACTAGAAAGCGCACAGCTCACTAATTGTGAGAAGCTTTTCCCTCTCCTGGGAAACCATTTTATTTCTTTTATTCTGTTAGGTATTAAATACCGATTAATCATGAGTCTGTATTTCTTTTAAATACCTACAGTAATTTAATTTATTCACAAACTGAATATATTTTCTGTCATATTTTGTTGTTTAATTTAATTTAATTATCAAATTGAATGATATAATAAATTTTTGTGTGTTGAAGATTTAACGTATTTCTGAATACCGTTTGCATTTTTTTGAATGTGGATACCGGATATTTATGACGCTCACTTTATTTTGCCAGTCATTCACTCGCCCTGCCAGCCACAGTCGGTCAGTCAACCAGTTTGTCTTTTATTTCGATATTGATATTCGAATACTCGTCATTTAATTAAACGCAGTGATTTTGTAGTTGGGGGGGAATTTATGAGGACACATTTCCACTATCAGGTGCTACCATGATCTACTAACTAACTAGCTAATTCATATTTTATATTATTATCGATACTTTGCGCACATTATTGTTGTTGTATATTATGTGCTATATTAAACTCTTGATTTGTATTTAAAGAGTTATAAATAGAACATATAATTCTAATTTCAACAAGTATTTTTAAATCGTTTTTAAAAATTATTCAAAATTCGAGAATGCAGTGGAAAAAATCAAGTCGTTCTGAACTTAAGTTAAATTTATACCAAGTATTTCTGATAACAATAAGTAAATACATCTGTGGCAAACGTCAATTGTGTATGAGTTAATGACGTCGTACAAATTCGCTTCGTAAAATAATGGGCAATGAAATAACGCCCAATGTAAGAACACCTTTGGAAAAGTGACACCCGATCAAATAAGACTCAACGGAAATACAATAAAATCCCAAGTCGAAGTATGAAGTCACAACCATTGAGAGTGACATAAAACTCAAATCAGAATTGAAATAACTTCCAAATCCAGGGCTTTATATCATGATGAAATAAGAAGATATAAAGAAACTGTTGCTTGGCAAAAGATTGTTAATTTGTAAAATACACATACGAGGCAGTTTGGAAATATAATGTATTCACTGGGGGCTAAACCCGGAGCATATCGCGGATGTCGTAGCAATTCGTAGCCCAATGGCCATGGCGACTTAATACCAACAAAATTCACCCCAATATCAGTTTTGGACTGGGCCTGCCTTCCGCCACCGTTATATGGACAATGAAAATACAAAATTAGAATTATAAACATAAAACCCCCCTACTTGTTGACGACCCCCGCAACCATTATAAGGGCCACGACTGCTAGAGGGTTAATTTTTTCCACAAAAATGTTTATCTGAATCTTTTCTATAAAACTTCTGAACATACTTTGTACCTCAGAAGTAAGGAACACACAATTTTGCATGCCGATATGTTGCAGGAAAGTTCCGAGGGGCGGAAACTTTGGCAAAACCCCGATACACGTATATTTTTTTAAGACTTTTCTACCAGAATTCGTTGGCAGAACACCATCATTTTGAAAAAAATCAAATTTTGTCTCACCGTGTTATTGGTATCGTTAAAAATTTTCCAAATCACATTTAAATTATACACGGCCCCAGCAACATATTGTACGAACCATGTACATGTTTGCAAGCATTATTTTCGTGAATTGAAGATCTGCTGCTTTTTGTTGCTTTATGGTGACAGACGTGTTTCAGCAGTCCTCAACAAACAAGCCCACATTAGGTTTTACATATAAGTATATTATAACAAATACATACATATATAGTAACCTATTAATGATACTGTCCCAAACATGTTATATTGAACAGCAAACACAATGTGTTTGGACACAAGTATACTATATTTGCGACGAGCTACAAACACGTCATATTTGCACCCAAATAACAAAAGAAAAAAGAAAAAATGGTCACCGTGTACTGGCAAATAGACAACTAAAGTGCGAACATTTAAAATAATGAAAATAATAATCGAATTTCAAACATATTTTTCAATTCGAGAATATATGCACTTTATTTTGAAAAGTGAACTTGTTTTATATTATGTTGAATAGGGGACTACTTGTTTTTTAATTTAAGTTGTTAGTTAAAATTGTACCTCAGCAAATCGTTTTATTTAATATTGGAGTCGTATATTTTCAAAATACTGGTGTCGGAGTAGGAGCGGAGTCGTGAATTTCAAAATTGCTGGAGTCGTTAAATTTTGGATAGACTTTACAGCCCTGAAGCGATCACCGGCAAATATTGTTGGTCAGGTTTGGCATTGATTTTAAGTAAAAACGACAGCAGAACGAAAATAGTGCTTTCCACCATGACAACGTATTGGGCGCACTTCTGAGTCACCTTGGTAAAAATCAATAAAGCTACTTCATCCATTATATTCTCCGAATATAGCCCTCAGTGAATAATTTCTATTTCCAAACCTGAAGAAATGGCTACGCAGTAAGAGATTTGGTACGATTGTAGAGGTCATTATTTCTAAAACAAACGCCTATTTTGAGGACCTTGAGAAACCTATTATTTGGAAGGAAAACAAAAAATGGCGAAAACGGCGATTACACGCTGAAAAATTTGTCTGTTTTTGTTGTTTAACGTGGCTGTAATATAACGGGGTGTTTTTTTTGCTTGTTGGAAATATAGTACACTTGTGCCCAAACACATTATGCTTGCTATTCAATATAACATCTTTGGGACACAATGATTAATAGGTTATAATATATCGCCGGTTGATAATTTAAATGTCGTATGTGGATTTTTTGCGGTTTTGAGTTAAGATCGATACCTTAGGTTTTCCGACTTGATCTTTCATATGGCGTAATTAGTTTTTCGATACCTCATACGGTTTTCGAGATATGGAGTGTTGAGTTTGTCGTATGTGGCATTTGCTGATGCAATTTTATAAGAGTTCAAACTTCAAACTCAATTTACTCGAAACTATCGGAATCCACATACGACAATTAAATTATCAGCCGACGATATGTATTTGTGACCCAAATGTGGCAAAGACCTCAGAGTGTACTAAAAGATACACAAAGTAAAGATACACAACTAGGTACAAAAATTGCACTACAGTGTACACGAATTGTACCAATATGTGAACAAGACGAAAATACTTAGAAGTTAAAATTTCAGCCGAAAACAACCTCACGAAAAACCAACTGGTTTATGAGGCAACATTCCCACTCCGTAAATTTTGCAGTGTTTGGCGGCAACCTTTTTGAGTTAACAAAAAACCTTAATTTGTTATTGTACTTTTGCGCTTAGTTCACTACAGAACAAAAGTGGTAAGTAACTTGGTCGTTGTTTCCATTTTGGTGTGATTCTGAATACTTTTATCAGATCGAGAAGATTTTCCCCTAAATGTTCAGAGTAGTATCCTATTCATCTTTCGTCTTACATATTGTAGCACGTAGTTCTACACTATTTACGAATGGTTATGCCGAAGCTGTTTTTCCGGCAGTGTATACCGGTTTTGATTTTTTTCAGTGTATCGTATCTATTTTGTGATGTGATTAATATGTATGTACACAAATATTGTTTACATTCATTAAGTCATATTTGCGTACACACATGTGCCCATGCAACTATGTATGAAATTAATTTTAAATAAAAAAGAGACAGAGTCACATGCAGTTTAATTTAATTTAATACAATACTTTTTTCGCATTTCATACAATACTCGTAAATAATATTATTGAAATTTTTCACATTTTTGCGTGACTTTTATTTTGGTCGCTGAGAGAGAAAAAAATATTTAATAAACAGTTCAATTTGCATATGAATTGATTTTTTTGCGCCCTATATAAATGCACATGTAGCAACGAGTGTGAGTTTAAAATAACCCAGTTGGCCAAAGTGTCGTAGATAGAGTTGGTGTCAACGATTTCTCTATGACATTTTTAAATTCGTCGCTCTTGCCACTTGTCTCTTGAATCAGTGTTTGAAGTGCTGGCTTAAAAATAGCAACATCTCATAATTTTTAGATTTGCTTAAAGATTTTCCAGCAATAAGAAATATTAGTTTTCAGATACTTGCTTCACTTGTTGTTAGCAACCAAACAGAAGCAAAGAGCAAATGCGAAATCGAGAATGAAAATCATTAGCTTCATCTAAGTGCGCAGTTGATTTTTGCCGACGCAGTCAAGCGAAGCATGGGGTTTGCAAACAATTGCTGTTGCTGCAAGCAGTCAGTTATTGATGATACTTACTGTGCTTTTAGCGAAAGCAGCATCGCAGCAAAGTCTGCAAATTACGACTGTTCATAAATAACCCTGTTGTAGTCGGAAAATTTATCAGAGTTCTTTACACTCTCTGCCGTTTCTTATGTTTCATTTTTTTTGAATTGTAAAAATTTTTAATTTTTTAAGCAAAAAAATATTTTTTCACTATTTTTTTTATAACTGCGAACCTGTTAATTATTCTAAATCTTTCTAAATTTATTCGAACAAAATTAGACACGTTGTTCTCGAGTAATGATGACATAAAGGGTTTTTCAATAAGAGGGCTACAAAAGTTTTTTTAAATAAAAAAAACCGGTTTTAGATACCAATGAAATTATTTATTCCTGTGAAAGTACGTTCGATGCCATTATGTATGGAACTCGATTTATTTTGCATTGCCACCACGGGCACGCTTGCAGAAGTCCAGACGCTGAACCCAATTTTCGACGGTTTTCAAGCATAAATCGGCCGATACTGCTGCAATTTCACGTTCGATATTCGTACGAAGTTCATCAATCGTCGCTGGCTTGTTGGCATAGACCATAGACTTGACGTAGCCCCACAGGAAATAATCTAACGGCATCAAATCGCACGACCGAGGCGGCCAATCAACTGGGCCATTTCGTGAGATAACACGTTCACCAAACTTGGTTTCTAATAAACTGATTGTGGCATTCGCTGTGTGGCTTGTGGCGCCGTCCTGTTGGAACCACATGTCCTCTAAGTCCATATTATCCAATTGGGGCCAAAAATATTCGGTTATCATTGAACGGTAGCGATTCGCATTCACAGTTATGTGCCGGTCTTGATCATCACGGAAGAAGTACGGCCCAATTAGCCTCATCGCTGATTGTTGAGGCCTCTTAAAGTTGGCCTCTTAAAGTTGAGGTCACTGACTCCAAATTTCGGTAGTAAATTTTAATAATTTCGACTTGTTGTTGGCTCGTATATCTTTCCATGATGAAATGGCAAACCTTACTGAAGAGAAATGTCAAAAGAGCGGGAAAAAATATGGCGTCGTTTGCTGTCCCTATCGATTTACTTTTGTAGCGTCTCTGTTGAAAAATCCGTTATATAAGTATGTACATACAAATGACCATGTTTAAGATAAAAAGTGGTATTTGTGAGCTATTTAGGGTGACTAGACACGTTCAGATTGTATTAATATATTCAGCTTTATCATGGCTACAATTTTGCCCAATATTGTCAGTGAAAAATTTGGAGTCCCTTGAAGTTATGCTGAAAAAAGTGAACAACATTTGTTTTTTTCAAAATAAGTGCAGGAATATCGGAGAATTGGTACAAATCGATTTTATTTCAAAAATTTTACGTGATACAGACATTTCAGGGGTACCGATCAACTCAGTAGGCTTGCCTCTAACCCATACAATTTACTAGAACGCTGATAAAAGAAATTCATGTCAAAAACTACAACAGTCTAATCATAGTATTGGAACATATCCAGTTTGGATTGAAAATATGTAAAACTCAAAAAAAAAAATCCTATACCTCAAAACCCTCCGACGATCGAAAAATAACGAATTTTTGAGAAGAAGTGTTTCTGAAGAAACAACATCTTCAAAATCAAAATATGTGCAATTACCTAATTAACCTAATTTTTGACCTCCGTACACTGAAGGAAAAAGCTTCATCAAATTTATGAATTCCTTCATTAATTTGATGAAACATTTACTCATATTCCAACCTACGACACATTTCATTGAATTGATAAAGAACATTTCGTCAATCTTTCGTCTACATTTTATTAATATTTTACATTGATTCAATGACAATGTTACATCAATTTAATGCATGTGTGTCATCAATTTGAAGTAAATGTTTCTCTATTTTGATGTGAATTGTTCATCAAATTGCTGTAAATTTTTTGTCAATTAAATTTAAGGTTCTAATCAATTTGATGTAAGTTTGTCATCAATTTGAAGTAAATTGGTCATCATTTTGATGTAAAATAAATGTAAATGAGTAACCAAACTCGTTGGCCTATTTTCATCGTAAAAAATCCTCAAGAACAGGGTATACGACCACATGTAAAATACTCATAGTGTGGATAATGTTTTCTACCCATTTCTCTATTTTCTATTATGTATTTAGTTTCAACTTTATACCCCGTTTTGGATCGATCGCACCTATTATTTCCAAATGCCAATGATGGAACAGAAAGTGGTGGGAAACGCACCATTTAAGAACTTTTTTTATTATTGAATTGACGAAATTTGTCATCAATTCAATGAAAATCAATTGATGAAAATTTTTCATTGATTTGATGTAAAGATTTTATTTCAGTGTAGTATGTGATGTATTCTCTTTTAAATCGCAGGAACTAAATATCTCTCAAATAAAATATCTATATCTATAGTCTGTATCTCGTACAAGGACCTTACAGTCGTAAAAATATATACGATTTTTGCGCTTGCAAAGGGTATGAACAAAGGTGTCTGATTTATTTAAAATATTTTTCATCTTCAAAAAATCGCCATAATCGGTAAAGTAAAAATATATCGTTCAATCCCAGAGTGATCTTGATTGTTTACCTCCGACGGAGGCTTGTACAAGTTGGCGCAAAAGTAGTGTCATAATGTGAATTGCCTACCATTTTGTTTCCACGAAAAGCTTAATTGAAGATGTAACATTTTTTACATTTGATGCCCGAGTTGATGCACATTTGTGCTCGTTTTACGACATTTTGCATAATTGCTCGCAAAACATCTGGCTCCAAATTGGCGATTTTTTCTTCAATGTCAGTTTCAACTCTTGCAAGGTTTGTGTTTTTTTGTGTTAAACGCGAGATTTAAAAAAAAAACCCCAAAGAAAGAATTCTGGCGCAGTAAGATCTGACGATCTGGACGACCAGTTCAAATCTACAAAACGGGAGATCACTCTGCCCAGAAACTGGTGTCTTAAAAATTTCATCGTTGCTCGAGATGTGTGAGCATTTGCTCCGTCCTGCTGCAACTAATTCAGCAACTTGCGGAAAAAACTCGTTTAACATCTGCCTGTAACGCTCACCAGTTACGGTTACGGTGGTTTCGTCGGCCTCTTCTTGCATTTGATATGGGTTCTATGTGCCCTGGGAACGCATATTTTGTGTGTTAGCATAACAACTTAAGTGGAAATGGGCTTTTACTCAATGGGGACTTACCCATCACGATTACCCATTACCCTCAGGGAAATGGGGAAAATAATGGAAGGCTACACACGACGATGTGTAATGGGTTACCCAGGGTATTTTCGTATGGAAGAATTTTTTTTCAAAAAATCGGTAAAATAGTAAAATCGCTAAAATAAAAAAGTGGATATAACTCGGAAACGGTACGTCCAATCGAAAAAATAATAGAAATTTTATCTCCAACGGAGACTTTAACCAATGGATTTCTTCAATTTAAAAAAAATTGCTAACTAAAATTTTTCAAACACAAAAATCGCTAAAACACCCTCATGTTTATGGCTCGGAAATGGAGCGTCCAATCGAAAAAATAACAAATTTTTCCGGGATTCCAAGGGTTTTTCATAAACTGCTCCAATTTGTATGGAAGAATGTTTTGTCAAAAAAAATGGTTATAATTCGGAAACGGTGCGCCTGATCGGAAAAATAATAACAATTTTACCTCTATTCGAGGCTTTAACCAATGGGTGACTTCAATATATCTTTTTTTCACTTTATCACTTTTTTCGATTTATAGCCATTTTTTTTATTTTAGCGATTTCTTATTTGTCGATTTTTCGAAAAAAAATTTCTTCCATACGAACTTTATGAAAAACCCTTAGAAACCAGCAAATATTGGTTATTTTTTCGATTAGTCGCTCCGTTGCCGAGATATAAACATGAGGGCGTTTTAGCGATTTTTTGATTGAAAAATTTTAGTTAGCATTTTTTGTAAAAATTGAAAAAATTCATTGGTTACAGCCTCCGTTGGAGGTAATATTTGTATTATTTTTTCGATTGGACGCACCGTTTCCGAGTTATATCCACTTTTTCATTTTAGCAATTTTATTATTTTGGCCATTTTTTGAAAAAAAAATTCTTCCATGCGAATTGGATCACTTTATGAATTTGTGAACCCTTACAAAACGCAAAAATTGGTTATTTTTTCGATTGGACGCTCCGTTTCCAAGATATAGAAAATTTTCATATTTTCGATCAAAAATGGGGATGGGTTACCCAGGGTAGCTACCCATCATTTTCCCCATTTCCCTGAGGGTAATGGGTAATCGCGATGGGTAATTCCCCATTGCCGTGGGTAGCTACCCATTATTTTCCCCATACCCCCCCTAATGAGTAAACGTTCGCTACCCATTCCCCATGGCAAGAATAATGGGTTACGCTGGGTAATAATTTCGTCGAGATTGTTGTCGATCAATGCGAAGTGTTACCAGGATATCAGTTATTGACTAGAGATTAGTCGTCAACGATGCTGTAATCGGATGATTCGCTCATCTGGTCTTGCATGATTTTACCGCCAATTGTAGATTTGTATTTGTTTGTCCATGATTTGTATGGCCCGTCACCGATATGTATGCAATCAACGATTTACTATGATAGTTGCAACTGTCGTTTTAAATGTCTCGAAAACGTGTCGAACTGGGCATATTGTGTATGTGTATAGAGTTAAGCAATTATATAGTTGGTCAAATCTGTCATTGATTTGTTTTAGTCATTTTGGTGTAGTAATTTACTACCCTAGTCGCTTAAATTGTCTTTGACGAAATAATAATGAAAATGTTTGTTATGGACCAGCTGCATGATAAAATACTTAGCTTATCGTGCACTAAACACTGTTGCTGACCAGGTAAACGACAATATAGAAGAATATTGAAGAATGTTCTTCTCATACAATGTTTATATTTGGTCAACATTTGTGCTCATACTCCCTTGACTACAAGATGAACGACATTTTCATATAATGTTACCTATCACACTCTATTGCCGACGTAATAAGTGACAATCTCTATAGGTTGTCATCCATCACAGTCTAAGCTAATGATTTAACGCCGACGTTGGCATCACAAATAACATGCAAATGACGATTGTGTCATTCCTATTTTTGTCACCCCCATGGTGGTTTATTTTTCAACGAACTTTTGTCTAGTCGTCGATGACCATACTGGCGAAAGTGTCGCTTGGTTTGTCGTCAACGAGCAGTCGCCGGCATTGTCGTCGGTGATTATATTGGCGTTAGTATCACCAGCATGCTTGTCAATGATCCTATTATGATCCATATGGCCACCTTCGACTCGATAACCGAAAATGTCATTCATTTGGTTGCGTACGATTTTCCTGACATTTTAGGATTATTTCGTCGTCGATTTGCATGGAATGCAGCGATTTACAATGGTCGTACAGTCGTCGTTTATTATGCCCAACTAGGGTGTTTTCTATGATTGGCAGAATAGAAATATTGAAAATATCGTAGCTGATTTTGTGGCACACAATTAATAAATGTAATGCAATAAGTGTAGGCAACAAATTGGTACAAATAAAGTTGACAAATTACAAAAAATATGTATATAAAAGAATGCAACGACAGTTACGCTGGACGGCTTAAAAATACACTGTACAAAAAACTATGCGCACATGCAAAAATCAAAACCGATTCTGAGAATGGAGCTGAAATGGAAGTACCCAAGGGCCAGTGTCACACTATTTGTTTACGCGCTGGATAAAAAAACAGGCCCAGCAATATATTGCAGGAACCATGTATATGTTTGCAAGCATTGGTTCCATGTATTGAAGATCTGCTGCCTTTTGTTTCTTTGATGTCCGCCACGTTTTTGTTTTCAACAGTTTTCAACAAACAAAGCTATAATTGGGTCATAAACATACCTATACCCTATTATATCTATTAATCATTGTATCTCCAATATGTTATATTGAATAGCAAACACAATGTGTTTGGACACAAGTGTACTACAAACACTTTTATTTGCATCCAAACAAAAAAAAAACAGATTTTTCAGCGTTTATTAAACTTTTTGCTCCAATTTGTATATTTTCAAATTTTTGGTGTAGTTTATGTTTCTGAGTTCCCGTGTAAAAAAGTGTAGTTATGACTGGATCTTAGCAGATTTAATTCGATATCTTTAGATCCGAAATATCGATCTTAGCAGACATAATTAGGGCCCATTAGATTATATCGAGATACTATCGAATTATGTTTAATAATATCTACTTTGATCTCAAATATATATCGACCAGATATAAATGGGTCTTACATGAGATATAATTACGTCTGGCAGGATAAAAGTTTATATTTAAGTGCAGGTATATCATATCTCTGGCTAGATATAGCCTTATCCCAGCCAGACCAGATTATATCACATTATGGACCGAATTATGTCTCACCTAAGATCCATTTATATCACAAATTTGGGACCAAATTAGATTCAATTAGACCTAATTAGATACATACTTATAAATTAGTACTCATTTAATTTGATCATATAAATAACATAATTTTTCGGATCTAATTAGATCTCATTATATCTAAATTTTTACACCGGTTAGCAACGTGACCTTTCAGAAATTTTCTTAATAAACGTGTATTCTGATTGGAGAATTTGGAATTTAAGTTTTAAATCCACCCACTTCTTTAGCGATCCAGCTAAATCAATAATTTCGAAAGATAATCAGGGAGAACTAATTTAATGTAGTTTCGATCAAAAAATTCTGTCCGAAGATATTTAAGGCGACACACAAAAAAATCATTACTTCGTTGAAACAAAATTTTGTTACTCACAAACTAAATCGTAGATAAATAAACTTCATTTACGAAATCACATTGCGGAAATCGATAATTTTTTGAATCAAACATATCATGTCCTTTGTGATAAATGAATAAAATTGTTTACGAAAATCGAAAAACTTTTACAACAAATGATATTAAACTCAAAATAACATTTTCGAGAAACGAAATTTTCGTTTTGTTTATTGCAAACGAATGTTTAAAAAATTAGCTGTCGTTTTGTTTGCCGCAACCAAACTTTTTTACCTGAAACGAGAAACGTTTGCGTCAAACTGTTTTTTTGTTTATGGCAAACGAGTTATATTTCACTGAATCTGATCATTTACTTTGGACGGAAGTACGAAGTTTATTCTTGAATTGTACTTACGCTTTCCCCAGATAAATGGAGTTGAATCCACTCACTATCACTACAAGTTCGCGCGTTTATCCACTGAGCCATCGCATAGAAACAAAATCTCCTTATAATGATTTGGTTGTTTGTTTTTGTTGAACGAATACAAGAAGATTAGTATCTTTGAAAGAAGATAGATACACTGTACACACACTTTTTCGTTTCCAATAAAAGATTTTTGCATTTGCTGCAAACATAAATTCTGACTAGTTTGGGGTAAACGAAAGTTCGTTTCCAACAGAAGAAACGACTTTTGCAATAAAAGTCTCAACATTTGTGGCCAACCATGAGACTAAGATGCAAAGGAAATATTTTTAGGGTAAAATAAGCATTTTTGCGCCAAACGAGCTAATGTTCCTCAAAGATCACCAATCGAGTGGAGACCATGTGTAATGTACTGCATGATTAAAATTTGATTCAGGAGATACTTCACCGGGGATAGTGCTATCCTAAAGATATTTGTCCTTATCGCATACTAAAACAACACGCACGTGCTCGGCAAGCTAGCCAGTTCGGAAGTATTGGGCGAGGATCTTGTTCTGTTCGCGAATAAGTATTTAGTGTACAATAACAAAAAAAAAATCACGTGCGTTAACCTGCCCTTTAACAGAAAAGCAGAAAGTTGATTTTTAAAGAACCCAAGGCATTACATACATACTTATGCAGAGCTTTGATGTAACTGCTCTGACCCTCTAAACCCTCCCAACCGTTAGGGTATACCATGGGATCCAAATCGTGTTACAACCCCCCATTACCAAACCTTGCACCTACGACACTGAAGCTTTACATATTAGACTTTTTACATCATATTCAAAGGTTTATTGAACCCAAAAAAAATAAGAATACAAAAATCAAAACATAATGAAATAAAACTAAAGAAATATCAAGCAACGAGAATAATTCCAAAGCAGAACTTAGAATTTAAGAATTAAGCATACAAAAAAAATCATAAAAAAAACTCAGCAAAGTAAAGACAAAAAAAAAATACATATATAAGGAATACAACAAAAAACAATATCTCCGCAAACTCAACGGGATCAAATAAGAATTAAATAGATCTTATAACATGCTCTTCTACAGGCTCTCAATGACCACTAACACCAATTCATCAAAGAACATGCTATAACATTTCTTTAACCCTGTATTCTGTAATGTTCTTAATATTCTACTTCTCTTAAATTAACCATTTAAACTTACATTATCTTATTCGGCTGCATCATCCAACGTTGAAGGCCTTCGAGCGATGTTTGATGAGACGATGTTGTTGGTTCAATGTCTGAAAATCTCAAGGATAGGTTTTAACAAAACAAAACAAAAATTGACTTAGTCCTATAATTTAAGGAAAGATTTAAAAGTATCTTTCTATCTTTTCTTTTTCTATCCTCCAAAATTTCATCACATCAGTAAAAAAAAAAATAGTAGGCAAATACAAAAAAAAACAAACTTAGTAATAATAAAATTAATATGTAAAAATGAATTTATAAAATCTTTTAGCTTATTTTAAAAATAAGAATAGGAAATTTTAGGTTAAAATTTTTCTTAAATTCCGGTAATGTTGAATGTTGCCAAATTTCAGGATGATTATAAATTTTTTTAAGGTTAAAAATTTTCTTTTGATTATCAATATGGCTTCCACTGAACAGGTTGCCATGCACTTAAATAGCGGTTTTTTCTTTAATAATGAACCATATTTTACAGTATTAGAGGAATATACACATAAATTTGGTTAAAAATTGCCCAAGCGAAAGCTTAAAAAAGATGAAATTTTGGGACTACTGATTATTTTCTTTAAAATCTTTTTTTAAATCTTTAAAATTAGAACTTTGAATTATTCACTTGGGTCGGCCTCTACACAGTCTGAAGTACCCATCTCCTTTCCATGTTATATTGGAGGTTAGCTGACAATGCTGATGTTTAAACCCAGTGGCTTCACGGTTCCTATTCTCGGCTGGAATGCAAACGTCCCTTCGAGACGTTTTCACAGCCGACGGTAATGCAGGCAATGCAGAACCACACCGCACTTGTATTCCCAGATTATGGATTACAAAAATCTTTTCCCTGGGTCACACAAGTTAATATCTTCCCTGAGAGTTATTAACTACCCAAAAAAAATAAACGAAAAAAAAAAACACTAAATAGAACTATTTCCACACAATCATTAAGAAACATTCAAATACCTTTGGATGTAGAAATACCACTTTGGTGAATAATAATCCCCACGAATTCTCCTTTATTCACGACTGTCACAAATTAAATAGTTCTTATTAAACTTGTCTTACACTTTAACCTTTAACTTTACTTTTAAAACTTTTATATTTACTTTATTCATATATTTTAATTTTACTGTGGCTGCAAATTGCGTGTTTTCTCCGGTTGCCAAAATTATCAAAAGTGATATTCAATTCTGGTCCATCATCGATTAAACCTCCGCTGAAACAATAGCACACAAGCTTCCGAAAATGTAAAGCTTTTTTTTTTCGGAGTTTATTTTCTTGCCTTGTCTAACTCACGTGCCTAATTACACTCAGTGCCCTGCAATGTTCTAAATGACACGCCTTCATTTCTTAGGAATACTGTTAACTGATCGAACAATAACTGATATAATGAGTAGAGAGGACAACAATGCTTATTAGGGATTATGTATGGTATTATTATGTATGTTAGGGAAATGTATAAAACCGTGGCCAACAATAATTTTAAAGTTGCAAGAAAAAAAAGTGCTAAAACATTAGTGCTAACCTGAGTAGCAAATTGCACTATTACAACACAGATTTTGGTAGAATTGTTTTCAACAGTGAGACAAAAACTGAAGTCAATCTTTAATGTCTTTGGCATGAAATTTACCTATATTTTTGCCTAACATATTTTCTAACTCATAGTAGCATGAACCGTGCTTCGCTACAACTTTTGCCTTTTCAAACTGGTTCGCAAGCTTGCTATTAAAATGGTCTACTGCTTTAGACTGCGCAAAATTCCTTCTAAATACAATTTGACCGATTTCGTAGTCCACTGGCCGAGAACGTAAATTGTAAATCCTAGCATTCTTCTCATATGCTTTTCTAATATTTTCTTGAGCTTTTCCCCGTACTATTTCCAATTTTTCGTCTGTTTTCAAATTTAAAGAAGTATCTTCTAATAAATTGAGTTTACGTAATAAGGAATATGATTGACCATTCAATATCATATTTTGGCCAAATAGCAGATAATAGGGTGAAAAGCCAGTACTGGAATGCAATGAACTTCTCAGCGCACAACTTATCGCCGATAATTTTTCATCCCAATCCTTCTGAGATGGCTTAACATAAGCTCGTATAGCAGCTAAAACGGAACGGTTAACTCGCTCGCTAGCATTTGCTTGTGGAGAGTAGACGGCAGTAAAATTGTGGAAGACGCCATATGAATCCAAAAACTTTTTAAATAATGTATTCTTGAATTGAACTCCATTGTCGGTTGTGATCGACTCCGGCACACCAAATGTATGAAAAATCCGTTTTTCAACAAATTCCACTATTACATTGGAAGTAAATTTTTTTATGGGCTCAAGGAAATGATATTTGGACAGGTGGTCCAATGCAATAATTATTCCCACATTTCCCGACGATGACCTGGGGTATGGTCCTAATAGATCCAAATATAATTTTTGGAAGACTCGGACAGACACATGTTGTTGACCCATGGGCGGACGCAAAACTTTGTTTGTAGCTTTTGTTTGCTTGCATGTCTCACATGCTAAAACGTAATCAGAAACCTGCTTGGCCATTTTGGGCCAAAAAAAAAATGTTTTTAACCTATTTAAAGTTTTGGCAACACCTCCATGAGCACAAAGGGGATGATCATGAGAGCGCATTATAATCTCTTTGGTTAACGATGGTGGAACCCAAAGTTTCCAAGATTTCTGTTCCTGTACCTTATCACCTGTGGCATATTCAACTCTTTTGTAAACAAATCCATCCTCAATTTTAATATCTGATAGATATTTGAGTTTGGACTGCAATTTCTCAATCAGCAACAAATATTCTGCTGATTTAAATTCAGGAGACTCTAAGTCAATTTCTATAAAATTATCAATCTCCTCCACAATGGAAATATTCGTATTCACCCCATTTATTTCATCATTGTTTTCTGAGAACACCCGTGACAAAGAGTCTGGCACTATATTTTGACTTCCCTTCCGGTGTTTAATTGTAAAATGAAACCCTTGAAGTTTCAATGCCCAACGGGCAAGCCGTCCATGCAAATCCGATTGATTCATTAGCCATTTAAGCGAAGCGTGGTCCGTAATAATTTCGAACTCGTGACCCTCTACATAAGCACGGAATTTCTTTACGGCCATTAGAGCCGCTAAACATTCCTGCTCAGAAACTGAATAGTTCCTCTGAGGAGAAGTAAATTTGTGACTCATATAAGCAATGGGAACTTCATCACCCTCTTCATTTCTTTGAGCTAGAACGGCTCCAATTCCATACTTACTAGCATCGCATTGTATTGAAAATGGTTTCGTAAAATTTGGGCTGTGCAATACGGGCGCTGCACACAAAGCGTTTTTAAGTTCTTCAAATCCAAATTTCGCTTCATCAGACCATAAGAACTTCCTGCCTTTTTGAAGCATATCAGTGAGAGGAGAAGTCAAAGTTGCAAAATTGTTCACAAATCGTCTGTACCAACCGCAAGTCCCTAAAAATCTACGCAATTGTCTGACAGATGTTGGCAGAGGAAAGTCCTGAATAGCCTTTACCTTATCTGGATCAGTTCTAATTGTGCCATATCCTATAATGTGACCTAAATATTTAACCTGTTTTATCACAAAATTGCTTTTCCCAATATTCACGGTTAAATTGGCCTTTCTCATACACAGAGCTATTTCATGCAACAACACCACATGTTCGTCAAAAGTTTCGGTGATTATCAACAAATCATCCAAATAAACAAAGACTTTATTTCGCAGATTCGCTGGAATTACCTTGTCCATTAACCGGGACATCGTCTGTGGCGCATTGCACAAGCCAAATGGCATGGTAACAAACTGGTACAGAGGTCGACCAGGTACAGTGAAAGCTGTTTTCTCCCTTGACGCTTCATCTAAAGGAATTTGCCAGAAGGCATCCTTCAGGTCAAGACTCGTAATGAATCTTGCCTTTGGGAGCCTACTGAAGATTCCCTCAATCAGGGGCAACGGATAGGCGTCTTTCACTGTAACACTGTTTACCTTCCGCGCATCCAAACACAGTCTTACTTTACCAGGCTTGACAACAAGAGCCACAGGCGACGACCACGGACTTTGGGATTCTTCAATAACCCCAAGCTGAAGCATGCGATCGATCTCCGCAAACAATAGTTTCTCAACAGCTGGAGATACTGCGAAGTGCCTTTGCTTAATTGGTTTGTTGTCTTCTGTGTCTATCACGTGTGTAATTAGCGACGTTCTACCCAAGCCCTCTTTTTCGTATGATGGAAATGAATTGATGGCAATATTAAGACGGTTCTTTTGCTCGGGATTTAGATTATGAATGTTATCCGATTCTATTTCATCCAAACAATTACTAATGCCAATGTTATGCTCAATAAATAAATCCTTGGCTAATCCAAATGCTCGAACAAAATCTACTCCTAAATATAAGTTCTGAGTTAATTTCGGAATTATCAGAAAGTTTAAAGTTTCCGTTTTTCCTCTAAAAATTACTTCCGCGGTTACGCTACCTACTGCAGAGTGTTTATTGCCATCAGCGGTTTTCAAAAATATGTTGAACTTTTTCCACGGCACTTTGTTTTCCATAATAAACTTATTTGCATAATCGGAAGCAAAGCACGAAATTGTAGCGCCAGTGTCAATCATGCCCAATACATCTTCATTAAATATTCTAACAGTGGCAAATGGTCTCAAATCGGCATTATTTTCGCTTGACATTATCGCTGAACAAAACAGTTTTCGCTGTCTGCTAACACTCTTCCAAAATTTCCTTAACCTTTTCGTAGATCTTTTAACTTTACCTGAACAGTTCGTCGCTTCTATTTCCTCATTAAAGATTCTATTTCTAACCTCTTTATATTCCTTTAATCTGATATGGTAAGGTTTCCATTGTTGGGGAATAATACTATAAGTTAAAGATGGTGTGGTATAATTATCATTACATTTCGCATCTACGGGTTCTGTTTGGCATTCGACTTCTTTAACGGTTAAATTGCTTTCGTTTGTTTGTCCCTGCCTTGGTGCTGATAGTTTTTTGGCAGTTTATTGCATTTCATACAGTTTGGTTTATATGTGTTAGGAGCTCCGCATCCGTAACAAAAAACCTTTCTTTCTCCCAGACAATCATAATATTTATGGCCTGTTTCGGAGCAATTCCAACAAACTATTTCCGTTAATTCGTCTACTTCGACTACGTTGTCTTCTGTTGAGCAAGCCGCTTCAACCTCAGATACGTTTCGTCGTGGTAAGAAATTTTTACTTGCTCGAGTTTTAGTAATTTCCTCTTCTAATACTTCATATTTCTTGACGAATTCTCTAAGCTTGGATATTGAGCCAACGTGGAAATAAAGAAGTTCTTTACGAACTTCTGGTCGCAAATTTCTTTTCAAAATCTCTATTAACTCGGGTTCATAAATAGGTGACTGTAAACGATCTGTAATTTTTAAAATTGCATCATAAAATGCATCGAACTTTTCGCCTGCTCTTTGCTTCCGATTCCTTAATTGTTCGGTTATATCATAGTCAGTACGACTATCTCTGAATTGATTACCTAGTTCCCGACATAAGGATTCCCAATCTAATCGGGTAGAGGTTTTATGGAACCTCCAGTACCAATGCAGAGCTTTGTCTCTAAACAGGAGGTGTATATGGTCACACAATACATCAAAATTTCCTCTCAAACTTTGCACAGTTAATGCCTGGACTCTATAAATAAAGTCGTCTACAGATAAGCTATCTTCTTCCTGTCCACTAAATTGGAGATGCCAGCCAGATATTATGTTCGAAGTCCTATCTGTGACCATATCCAATTGTCGCGACTGTGCAGGTTGTCGATAATTTGGTCTATTAGTAGTATTCCTGTTTGAAATGTTGACAAATTGTGGATTACCGAAACTATTTCTATTCTCAGGGGGTCTCGATAACTGCGTGGTCGCTAGTTGTCTTCGTACAGCTTCATCTACCATCTGTTGAAGGCACTGATCGCTGATATTGTGCTGGTTAGAATTAGCTTGCAAAGGTATATGTAAGTTTTGATGTGAAATATTAAATAAATTATCCAGCGACGTTGTATTGTTCGGATGGTTTCCACTAATCATCGCAGGTGTTTGTGATTGAGGACAATCAAATAAACTACGTCTGTTAGATTTACTCTTTCTTCTGAGGTGCCTTAGGGTATGCCCCTTGAGAATCACTTTTGTGATTAGGTGGTGCAGATACTGCAGATGCAGCAGCCCCTGCTATATAGTATGGCTGAAGACGATTTTGTCGACAAAGTTTAAAACAAATGGAGCAAGACTGACTCTCTTCGAGAACTTTAAGAATACACTCCTTGTGAAAAATGTGATTACAAGGGGTTGAAACAATAACATCATCTAATTCATAGGCTTTCTTGCATATAGAGCATTCTTTAACCTCTTCATTTGTCAGTAGAGTAGGCAGATTTTCGTTACTATGAAGGAGTGTCATTATGTAGACTATAAAAACAAATATTTGGATTTTCAGTAAAACTTCATAATCTTCGGTGCAGGTTGGTATATCATTATATATGTATGTATGTCTGTATGTACCTCAGGCATCGGGATTAGGATATAAATGTAAGAAGTACAATTATTGAAATATTATTAATTAAAAAGTGGACGCTTGGAGAACCAAAAACATTTTCTCTCAATCGTAATTCCTATGCTTTTCTCTTAACCACATTCAATACTGTATCCGAATTACAAATATATTATAAAAAAAAAAGTTTGTCCTATCACTTCACAAAACATAGAGAAACAAATAAACTGAGAAATTTACAGCGGATTGTATAAGACTTAAGGAACGTCTTAACACAATAATTCCATCTGAAATATGACAGATATTTTGTTTAAGGTTTAAACAACCCTATCAAGCATACACAAAAGTGAAATAATAAGTTTAATACACTTTCCTTTTCTGGTGCAAAATGAAAAAAAAGATGTTAGATTTGAAAGATCCCAAAAACTTAAGATTTAATTACCGAGATGTGATGGTAAAATTCCAAGGTTTGTCAAAGATTTCTTTAACTTTAAGTCCTAAAGCCTTCGGGCCCCACGTTGGGCGCCATTTTGTAATGTACTGCATGATTAAAATTTGATTCAGGAGATACTTCACCGGGGATAGTGCTATCCTAAAGATATTTGTCCTTATCGCATACTAAAACAACACGCACGTGCTCGGCAAGCTAGCCAGTTCGGAAGTATTGGGCGAGGATCTTGTTCTGTTCGCGAATAAGTATTTAGTGTACAATAACAAAAAAAAAATCACGTGCGTTAACCTGCCCTTTAACAGAAAAGCAGAAAGTTGATTTTTAAAGAACCCAAGGACATACATACATACTTATGCAGAGCTTTGATGTAACTGCTCTGACCCTCTAAACCCTCCCAACCGTTAGGGTATACCATGGGATCCAAATCGTGTTACAACCCCCCATTACCAAACCTTGCACCTACGACACTGAAGCTTTACATATTAGACTTTTTACATCATATTCAAAGGTTTATTGAACCCAAAAAAAATAAGAATACAAAAATCAAAACATAATGAAATAAAACTAAAGAAATATCAAGCAACGAGAATAATTCCAAAGCAGAACTTAGAATTTAAGAATTAAGCATACAAAAAAAATCATAAAAAAAACTCAGCAAAGTAAAGACAAAAAAAAAATACATATATAAGGAATACAACAAAAAACAATATCTCCGCAAACTCAACGGGATCAAATAAGAATTAAATAGATCTTATAACATGCTCTTCTACAGGCTCTCAATGACCACTAACACCAATTCATCAAAGAACATGCTATAACATTTCTTTAACCCTGTATTCTGTAATGTTCTTAATATTCTACTTCTCTTAAATTAACCATTTAAACTTACATTATCTTATTCGGCTGCATCATCCAACGTTGAAGGCCTTCGAGCGATGTTTGATGAGACGATGTTGTTGGTTCAATGTCTGAAAATCTCAAGGATAGGTTTTAACAAAACAAAACAAAAATTGACTTAGTCCTATAATTTAAGGAAAGATTTAAAAGTATCTTTCTATCTTTTCTTTTTCTATCCTCCAAAATTTCATCACATCAGTAAAAAAAAAAATAGTAGGCAAATACAAAAAAAAACAAACTTAGTAATAATAAAATTAATATGTAAAAATGAATTTATAAAATCTTTTAGCTTATTTTAAAAATAAGAATAGGAAATTTTAGGTTAAAATTTTTCTTAAATTCCGGTAATGTTGAATGTTGCCAAATTTCAGGATGATTATAAATTTTTTTAAGGTTAAAAATTTTCTTTTGATTATCAATATGAACAGGTTGCCATGCACTTAAATAGCGGTTTTTTCTTTAATAATGAACCATATTTTACAGTATTAGAGGAATATACACATAAATTTGGTTAAAAATTGCCCAAGCGAAAGCTTAAAAAAGATGAAATTTTGGGACTACTGATTATTTTCTTTAAAATCTTTTTTTAAATCTTTAAAATTAGAACTTTGAATTATTCACTTGGGTCGGCCTCTACACAGTCTGAAGTACCCATCTCCTTTCCATGTTATATTGGAGGTTAGCTGACAATGCTGATGTTTAAACCCAGTGGCTTCACGGTTCCTATTCTCGGCAGGAATGCAAACGTCCCTTCGAGACGTTTTCACAGCCGACGGTAATGCAGGCAATGCAGAACCACACCGCACTTGTATTCCCAGATTATGGATTACAAAAATCTTTTCCCTGGGTCACACAAGTTAATATCTTCCCTGAGAGTTATTAACTACCCAAAAAAAATAAACGAAAAAAAAAACACTAAATAGAACTATTTCCACACAATCATTAAGAAACATTCAAATACCTTTGGATGTAGAAATACCACTTTGGTGAATAATAATCCCCACGAATTCTCCTTTATTCACGACTGTCACAAATTAAATAGTTCTTATTAAACTTGTCTTACACATTAACCTTTAACTTTACTTTTAAAACTTTTATATTTACTTTATTCATATATTTTAATTTTACTGTGGCTGCAAATTGCGTGTTTTCTCCGGTTGCCAAAATTATCAAAAGTGATATTCAATTCTGGTCCATCATCGATTAAACCTCCGCTGAAACAATAGCACACAAGCTTCCGAAAATGTAAAGCTTTTTTTTTCGGAGTTTATTTTCTTGCCTTGTCTAACTCACGTGCCTAATTACACTCAGTGCCCTGCAATGTTCTAAATGACACGCCTTCATTTCTTAGGAATACTGTTAACTGATCGAACAATAACTGAGATAATGAGTAGAGAGGACAACAATGCTTATTAGGGATTATGTATGTTATTATTATGTATGTTAGGGAAATGTATAAAACCGTGGCCAACAATAATTTTAAAATTGCAAGAAAAAAAATGCTAAAACGTTAGTGCTAACCTGAGTAGCAAATTGCACTATTACACATGTAGGAAATTATCTTATTACGGTCTTTATATCGATTTAAAATTTCTACACAAAGAAAGTGGGAGAATGATGATGAATTGAAAGGGATTATTTCAGACAATATGGCTAGGAACTATTTGAAAAAGGTGGCGGATGTTCCTTTACTGCATTGCAAAGTTCTGTGTATTTGACCCACATTCTTTGAGAAAAATAATTATTGAAGTGCAACTTTATGGGCGAGACTTCGGATTACTGGAAATAAAGTGGGGTAACACGTCGCGTGGCCGTCGGTGGTGCAGTGGTTAGTGTGCGCGGCTCATGTATATGAGAAAGTAGGTTCGATCCCTGCTCTGACCACCTTACATTTATTTCGACGACGGTCTCCTTGCTTAGTGATGGCAACACTCGAGTACTTAACCATAAAAAAGCTTCTCATAATATCGTTCGGAACCGGTTTAAACTGTTGGTCCCAATCAGTGAGTGTATAACTAGAAAGCGCACAGATGCTAGAAGCACTCCGCAATCCCTTCAAGGGCTGTAATGGGAAACCATTTGAACACGTTGCGTTATACAAAATTCCAAAAAGTGTATAAGAACACAAAAGTTGAAGGAAACGATAAATTTGCAATTTAAAAATGTTACAGGATAACATGTTTCTCCAACCGGCTCAATCTTCAGCTTTTCTCCTCCAGTTGACAAGCTAGAGAGCTATGCACCTGGTCCGTCGTCGGTACTCGCCGTTTTATGTTATACGACTATATACGAGGGGGATCCGTCCGTGATTTTTTGAATGAAACACAGTTTTTTTAAATTTATTTTTCAACATTATCTCCTTTTAGCGCAATACGCTTAGTCCAACGTTTCTCCAATTTTTGTATCCCTTCAAAAAATATAATTTTTCGAGGTCCATAAAATAGGATTTTGTTTGATCAATAATTTCATCGTTGGAGCTAAATCTCTTTCCATCGAGTCATTTCTTTAGGTTTGGAAATAGGAAATAGTCACTGGAGGCGGATGAGGTACCAATTCGTAGCCCAATTTATGGAATTTTGCATTGAGGTTACACACTTTCGTGCACCCGTGCATTTATGGTCAATTGAGAGCAAACGCGGCACCCATCTTGCAGACAGCTTTCTTAAACCCAACTGATCATTTAAAATAGAAACCACACTGCCATATGAAATGTCTATGGCATCAACAATCTCACGTTTACTCTTCGATCGGCCAACACAATATCGTTGACATTTTCGGAAAAGAGAATTCAACCATACAATATGTTGCGCGCGTTGTTGTGAAAATTTAATACCAATTTCATTTTCAATCGAAAATAAATATCGATATAAAAATATACGTAGTTTTCCATTAAATTAAATAATTTAAATGAAATTACACATAGGTTCTGTTTTTTGCGTCTCTCCATCTTGATAACGTTTTCATTCACAAGAAATGATAACAAAATTTATCTAATATGACTTTTTGTTGCCATATTGTAAAATTAAACATATGGCAACATTGTCATCGCTCTAGTCGGAAGTTAAGTGGGAAATTGAAACAACGCCTGATATCGCTTATCTGCCTCGTACTAATTAAGCTATAATTAACTTTAGCGGTTAAAAAAACGTCGAGACTAGAGACTTCACGTGCCCACAAATAAAAGGCTAGTGAGGTCAAATCGCACTATCGAGGAGGAAAATTGACAGCGCCGCATCGTGCGATTAATTGCTCACCAAATTCGCCTCTCACTTGGTGTATGGTATCGCGCGCAGGGTGGCATGTGGCACCGTCCTGTTAAAATCACAAGTAAACCAAGTCCAATTCTTCCATTTTATGAAAAAAAAGTTCGTGACCATGGAACGGTACCTGACTCCTTTGAACGTAACACCAAACAGTGAACTTTTCAGTGTGTATTGGCAGCTGTTGAACAGCCTCTGGCTGCTTTTCGGACCAAATTCGACAATTCTGTTTATTGACGTACCCATTGAGCTAAAAGTCAGTCTCGTCCCTGAAATTTTTTTTTCGATAACAAATATGATCTTTCCCCAGCTTCTCTAAGGGCAATTCATCGAAAGGAAGACGTTGTGGTAGGTCGGCAGGCTCCAGCTCCTGCACCAACTGTATTTTTGTATGGCTTTAAACAGATATCCTTACGTAAAATCTTCCATGTGGTATAATAACACAAACCCAATTGCTGCGCTAGGCGACGGATGGGCATACCGCGATCTTCATAAACATTGGCAGATACAGCAGCAATATTCTCCTCGGTTGGTGGATTGATGTCCAGTAGAGTGAAATTGGGTCGAAATTTGGTCACAATGGCTTGCTTGTATAGCCAACTCGGAGGGTCGATTATGACTAACATAAAATGGACGTCATTTGCGAAACACATTTTTCACAGAGGACGAATTTTGATAATAAAACTCTATGATTTGGAAGCGTTGTTCATTTGTAAGTCTATTCATAATGAAATCGCAAGGCTAAATGAACAATTTTGTGACTTTGGCACATATCACGAATAACACGTGAACTGGCAAAAACTTAACACTGAAAAACCAAATAGCAAAAAAAAATCATCTGTTATATGCAGCATTTTTTAGTACACTTTGTGTTACACTTCGTATAATTTTTTGTACAATTTGTTGTGTAGTTTTTGTCTCATTTTTTGGTACATTTTGTACACTTTATAAGAAATTTTATTTTTGGAACAAGTGGTACAATATGTGTACTTTTGGGAATAATTTTCTTACTTTGAGTTACATTAAGATATGTGTACTTTTGGGTATAATTTACGCACCTTTAGTTACAATATGTGTTCTTTTGGGTACAATTGGGAAACATGGCCTAATTTGTGCAATTTTGATTCAAATTGAGCACTTTCAAACTATTTTCTGATATTTTTCGTACAATTTGTGTACTGTATTGTGCAAAACTTGTTCAACTTTTGCCAATGCTTGAAATATTTTAAATAATCTGCACCGTCGCACTGTGGGAATCTGTGGCGAAAATCAAAAATTTGATAAAGGATTTTGGTAAAATGAATAACAACAATGGATAGAGAACCTACTATTTATGAACAATCCGAAAACCGTTTCAAAATCGGATAAACAGTGCGACTTATAGGGCCTAGAAGTTGTTTATTTTCTTCAGTGTACAAGAAAAAACACAAAGTTAAAGAAATTCCAAGTTTTACAATTGAGTTACAGCCAAACTATACAACCAATCATTATGTTTTATGTGTTGATGGAAAGGTACTTTAGGTTTAAATCATATACAATTTTTTTTTGTTTTCCAAGGCTTAGTTACCAAAATATCACGGTTATAAGAATACACTATTTTTGGATCGTTTTCCAACTTTCGTAGAATGAATGGTTTCGATTAGTTTCGGAAGTTATTACTTTAGGGTGATTAACTACTCATTACTCTACGATATTCAATTAAAATTGGCTGCATGTCATTGCCCATTTACATATTATTACAATAAAAGTGCGGCAACTTTGTAATAATGAACAGTCTAGGCGCACAGAAACAAAATACAGCCAAAATTGGCAAATGTTTTGTTGTGTTTTTATAAGTTTTTTTATGCCGTTATTTTTAAATTTTAAAACTTAAACACCTTAAAAAGGATCGAAAAAAATCTAAAATTGGTAAAAATATTTTTTTTTTAGTTACCGTAAAATTGTTTTTTCTACAAATTTTAACTTTGATAACCCATAAGTAAGCACCTAGAAGACGCAGCACCCTTTCCAAACACTCACTTCATAGGCTGAACACATATCTATCAAATGCCATTTAAATTATTCGATTATCTTATTCGGTTCAAAAGATATGATTTTTGCAACGAAAAAACTCAAATGGCCCCACTATGCATCGGTGGTGCAGTGGTTAGTGTGCGCGCCTCTTGTATATGAGATCCAGGGTTCAAACCCTGCTCTGACCACCTTAAAATTTCTTTCGGCGGCGGTCACCTCGCATAGTGACGGCGACACTATCGAGTATTTAGCCATGAAAAAGCTTCTCAAAATACCGTTCGGAATCGGTGTAAAACTGTAGGTTCCAATCAGTGAGTGAAAACTGGAAAGCGCACAGCTCAGTGATTGTGAGAAGCTCTGCCCTGTTCCTTTATGGGATGTACTGGGAAACCATTTATTTATTTAATCTTTTAATAATTACAACCAAGGAATATGAAGACAACATGTCTTATAATAAAGATTCATTGTGTGAACCAATTTGTTATTTCGCTTGGTGTTTGTGGGAGTTGTACAATATCCCATTAACTATTACCCAATATCATCACTTCCAAATTATCAGCGTTTAGACTGTTTTTTATCGGAGTTATCAATCTCTATTGTAACACCAGTAACAACAAAATTCCTAACTTCTTACAAATGCTAGAAAATTACAACATCGTTTTGTCCACCCCTTCATCCAGCGTCACAGATCAAATAAGTTTGAATTGAAAAAAGAAAATATTGAAAGAAAAAAAAACACACACAGAGCAGCGGACGGAAGAATGAGTAGACGTTAAAGTAATGCCTAAAGCTATCTATGATCATCGATCATAGACACCAATCATATGCATAATTTGCTACATCCACAAAGAGCAGCTGTACAACGCACTCGTATTTCCTTCAAGCGAGGAAGACACAACAACTGAACAAATCTTGAGATGTTTATCTGAAAGTGAACCTCTCATTGTAAACGTTAGAGATTGAGTGTCTGCTGGGATGTACAGCTAAAGGGGGTGGCCAGACGGCAGACAAGATGCGCTTGGATATAAAGTACATAAATAAACAAAATAATATACAGTACTTGATCGGTTTGTTCGCTTTTAGGAAATAGTGAAACACTTGTAATGCTAACTTTGGATTCGACGTTGTCTAATCGTTTCTTGTTTTAAATTTTTTAATTCTTGTTGCACAAACCGAGACGTCACTGTGTATATGCCTACATCGACATTGTATATCTTCAAGGCATAATAATAATAAATAGCATCACGCATTACTTTTTTGTCGTGTTGCTGTTGTACTATCGAGCGAATGAATAAATTGTCTGAGTGTTATATTATGATAATAAGTAGGCAACAATAATGTTGTTGGATATGGTAATGGTAATTGGGTGATCATGACCTTTATTGACACAGCAACAACAAAACAAATAATAAATTAAATATATAAACAGAATCACAATGGAATACCGAGAATTAGAGCAAACAATAAGTTTCGTACAAATTTAAAAAGCAGCCACTCGTATTCAAATTGTTATCATGAAAGAAATATGGACAACATTCCAGAACTTAGCACGTTAATGTTAAATCAGAAATTTGTTGATTGCGAATTTAAAACCGCTTTGTATTATGTATCATCATCATTAGTTCGACTGCGCAGATTGGGTGTACATCGTCCTGCTCAACCCCCCTTGTCTGTAGTGATGATAATCATTTGTAAGCTTGATCATTTATGACGAAAGATTGTTAAACGTTTAAGCAGGAATGAGTTTTGTAACGAGTAGAGAGACTTGAAAAAGTTTCGGTTTTGTGATATTGATATTTTGCAATATCTGTAATTTGTAAAATCAATATTTTAAAGTATCGATATTTTGTAATATGGATATTTGAAATATCGATATTTTGTGTCATCTATATTTTGAACTATCGATATTTGGTGATATCGATATTTTGAAATATCGATATTTGGTGATATCGATATTTGGTGATATCGATATTTGGTGATGTCGATGTTTGGTGATATCGATATTTGGTGCTATCGATATCGTTATTTGGTGATATCGATATTTGGAGCTATCGATATTTGGTGATATCGATATAAGGTGATATCGATATGAGGTGATATCGATATTTGGTGATATCAATATTTGGTGATATCGATATTTGGTGATATCGATGTTTAGGGATATCTACATATATTTGGTGATATCGGTATTTGATGATATCGATATTTGGTGGTATCGATATTTGGTGATATCGATATTTGGTGATATCGATATTTGGTGCTATCGATATTTGGTGATATCGATATTTGGTGATTTCGATATTTGGTGATATCGATATTTGGTGATTTCGATATTTGGTGATATCGATATTTGGTGATATCGATGTTTGAGGATATCGATACTTGGTTATATCGATATTTGTTGATATCGATGTTTGGGGATAATTATATTTGGTGATATCGATATTTGGTGATATCGACATTTGGTGATATCGATATTTGGTGATATCAATATTTGGTGCTATCGATATTTGGTGAAATCGATATTTTGTGGTATCAATATTTTGTAACATCGATATTTGGTTGGTAATATTTATATTTTTCCATATCGCTAGTAATTGTCATCTGTATTTTGTAATATCAATATTTTGTAATATTTATATATTTTGATCGCAAATTCTAAAAATTCTTAAGTACTCCCACGTAGGACGATGCTCAAGCGCACTGGAAGCACATCTCCAATTCGTTAGAAACCGCTACGACAACCGAACTTGACACTTGACAAACCGCTACGACAACCGAAGAATGTCGCATTGCAACTGATGAAAAAGGCGCTGCACTACACATGTGGCAACGAAACAGTCAGTTACAAACTAGCATTACAAAAGGCTAATGAAGGAGCAAACCCAACTATTTAGGCAGAAAAAGTGTCAGACTAAGCCCTATACACCTGCAAGAGGGGCTGGCTATATGTTGTAAATGGGTGCATTTTCCGAGGATAGTTCGCTGGACCTTTACAGAGGTGGTGAGCCCGCTAATGCTCTATGGGGTTATCGTGTGGTGGCAGGTGCTTAAAAAACCCATCTACTGTGCACCACTGACTAGGGTTCAGAGAATGTGAACGATATTCATCACGGGTGCTCTGCGCACCGCTTTCACTAATGCACTGAATGCAATGTTACATTTCTAGCCGGTGAACATTATACGCAGGCAGATTGATTCCACGTCTGCCATCAGTTTAGGCCAACTCTCACATTGGGGCATGGTCAGAGTCGGTCTTGGAATAATTCTGGAATGTACTCCCCACAGTCCTGCATTTGTAAGCGGAAGCTGAACTACTCTTTGATCAGAAATGTCATACTCTCATACCGGAAAGGGATTCCTGGAACAAATGTGTTCCTGGTATAGACGGACATACGAATTTCTACACCGATGGGTCGAATAGGAACGATCAAGTAGGCTGCGGGGCTACTCTAGGCAACTAGGATTGCCCCTTTCTCGTAAATTACGTGATCATTGTATCGTAATTCTATTTTGTCTATTAGAGAAGTGACCGACTGGCTGAGGGCTAATAGTCCAGACGTTTTTGGAGTTATGTCGTCTCTGGCAGTCAGGCGGTCTTCAAGTCCCTGGTATTTCCTACATTCAACATCTGCCCAGGACTGCCGCAGATATCTTAACGAGATGCCCCAGTAGTACGTTATTCACCTTGTGTGGGTGTCATTGCACTGGGACATTCCTCGGATCTACAGTGCGGATGAGCTTGCCAGACTAGGGACTACCTTACAGCTTCTAGAGGAGTGTCAAACGTTCGCATGTCTGTCTTTTGCGATTTTTGTGCATATCCTGCTGCTATGTGATGATGTTGGAGAGATTGGTGAGGGGCACAGATTGTATACGCTCAGCACAAATCTGGCCAATAGTGAATAGCAGGGAGATCCATGAACATTCTGTCAGTAACCAGGTATCAATGCTTGTTTCAATTTTGACGAGGCACGGTCTCACTGGTAGGCATGCGGCTAGACTAATGGTCAGGGCAAATGACTTCCGTAGAAGCTGCAACGATGAGAAAGAGTATACTGAACATCTTATCTGCACTTGCCCAGTATTAGCCGGCAAGAGGATGTCCGCAATGGTATCCTACATAGTTAGGAACCTGGGAGTATTATCTCCAATTGGCGTATACAAGATCTTGAGCTTCTTGGAGCAAACTAAATGGTGGGGCTAACGCTTAATCTCGTTAGCCCGTGGTATTACAATGGACTAATATATCTAAGTGGTTCGTTCATCGACTGTCACTTACACCTAACCAAAAGCGAACCACGGACTTGTCATTCATGACGATGATTAGGAAAAATGAATTTGAAATATATTACAAACAACTTCGATTACATTCTTATTTGGTATCGAAAAGGGCGATAAACAGACAATAAACATCAACTGATTATCATGCGCATGAATGACAAGTCTGTGGTTTGCTTAAAGTGCACCACAGAGTTATTAGTCATGAGCTCGAGCTTTGTCGATAACTTTTTGCCCGCCTCATAAAATTAACAAAGATTACCAAAATTGTTTGCAAGCATGTTAGTGATTTGAAAAACAGCTTTTACATTCCTGTTGGGCTTCGGAAGTGGCGTTAAAACGACAATAAATGACATCGATAACCAAAGCTCATACTCAGGATTGGCAACTGTGTAGTCCGCTTAACTAACCTAATATCGATGTAAAATTGATATTTTGTGATATCACTATTTTGCAATATTGATATTTTGAAATGTCTTTATTTTTTGACATCGATAGTTTGTGATATTTATATTTTGTAATATCGATATTTTGAAATATCGATATTTTCTGATATGCTATACAAAATATAAATACTGCAAAATACCGATACCACAAAATATTGACATCACAAAATATCGTTATTTCGAGATATCGATATTACATAATTTAAATATTACAAATCATCGATATCAAAAAAATATCGATCACAAAATATCAATATTTCAAACTATTAATATGACAAAATATATATATTAGAAAATATGGATATCGATAAATATAAATATCGTTATTCGAGATATCGATATTACAAAATTTTAATATTACAAATCATCGATATCAAAACAATATCGATCACAAAATATCAATATTTCAAACTACATATTAATATGCAAAATATATATACAGTGAAATCTCTCCTAAGCGGACACCGAAGGGACCATTGAAATGTGTCCGTTCCTCTCAAGAGAGAACTGAAAAATTCTATCAGAAAAATTTGTCTAAGATGATGAATTTTCAATTAAAACATCCTTCCATTTCGAAACAAAACAAAGAATTCAATTGGTTTTATTAACTAATAAAACTAAATATGTACAATAAGCCGGGCCAAAAAAAAAGTTGAAGGTACTGGATTTGGTTAGAACAAAATCATTCTATGGGTCAAGTAGAATAGACACATACAATTTCAGACAAAACAATTAACACTTCGTGTCCCGCAATGTATTTAAAATTTTGGTAAATTTTAATATAATTGCGATACATTTTCAAAATTGTAAGAATGGTAAAACGTTGGTTATGTAATATGTGCATCAAAAGTTTTGAAGAACAAATTTATAAGTACGCAATAGATGCAATTTACTTTAAATTTTAAAGAAGAAAACGTACTTTTTTGCTGGGTTTGCTCTTTAAATCTGCAGCAGCACAATTTTGTGAACTTAGAATACAGTTGTATTGTGTTTAACGCAATTATTTTGCCACAAAAACACGAAATGCGGTTGGTATTGCTTTGTTGGACGTTGTGTACTATGGTCTCAATCTGGTATTATTGAACCCATGTTTTCCACCATCCAATGTTTACGTGCAACCATACCTATGAAGTTAAAAATATTGAGAGAATAAACTACTCTATTCTAATTTGATCTATGGAAATTTCCTTCAGTTGTCAAACTCTACACAAAACAAGTATGCAAAATAGTACAAAAACAAAATGTACAAGAGATTGACAACTAAAACAAAAAGTGATATGAAAAGAATTAAATCAGCTGTTCAAACGAGCTTACTTTCTAGTAATTCTACCATGGAAATGTCCGTACAACAGAAGCGTTTTTTGTCGAATGCGTGTCCGCGTCCGCTCAAGAGAGAGTCCGTTCAAGGGAGAGCGATTGCAATGCTTTTCTTACGGTACGTTGCCGGGACCAAGCAACAGTGTCCGTCCATAGGGGGTGTCCGCGCAATGGAGGTGTCCGTTATGGGAGATTTCACTGTATTAGAAAATATCGATATCATTAAATATCGATATATACATATTTTGTCATATTAATAGTTTGAAATATTGATATTTTGTGGTAGATATTTTTTTGTTATCGATGGTTTGTAATATTCAAATTTTGTAATATCGATATCTCGAAATAACGATATTTTATGATGTCAATAATTTGTGATATCGGTATTTTGCAGTTTTATCTGAGGTTTGTATTGTTTTTTTTTTTTTAAATATCGATATTTTGTGAGATATTTTTTAATAACGGTATTTTGTCATATCGATATTATGTAATATCAATATTTTGTAATATCGATATTTTGTAATATCGATATTTTGTAATATCGATATTTTGCAATATCGATAATTTTTAATATCGATATTTTGTAATATCGGTGATTTGTAATATCGATAATTTGTAATATCGATAATATGTAATATCGATGATTTGTAATATCGTTATTTTGTAATATCGATATTTTGTAATATCGATAATTTGTGATATCGATATTTTGTGAGATCGATATTTTGTAATGTCGATATTATGTAATATCAATATTTTTGTAATATCGATATTTTGTAATATTGATATTTGTAATATCGAGATTTTGTACGTTTTTTATTCAACACTTTTTTTTATTACTTTTACTGTTAATAATGTACGGGAACGAACCTAATGAATTTGAAATATCATACAAAAATCGTCTCTCATAACGTCTTATGAATATGGCCATAAGTTTTGTAAATCTTTCAGTATTATATTGAATTTAAAGGAAGTGCAGTTAATATTGAGCTTAGGTAAATTTTTTGAAATATTCTGCTAAGTTAGTTCCGAAATTATGCGTTATTTTCAAAAAAAAACCTACTCTCGATGAAGGACGCAAAAATACTATTCATATGTTATCCAGTATTTCAGTTTCGGTAGAAACAATCTATAAGGGAATACATACCTCATTTACACACTCGTTGAGCATTAATTTTAATTCATTTTTGATTTCTTTTTATATTTGCAGGTAAGCATTAAATTTTGCATACAATTTGTCCTTAAATTATCAGGGTAAGTAAAACATTTAAAGGTGTTGAACATTAGGCAGCTGTGATGGAAAAATCAGCATCCTCATTAGTATCAGCCTTCACATTCACAAGATTTGCCAATTTCGCATGTTACACAATTGGCCAATCTCTATGAATTTAATTACACTTTCCAATAAAATCACTTAAATGTTATATTGAATTAAGGATTCTTAATCAAATCAAAATGCTTTTATTGTCTAAACCACAAACCGCATATGCAATAGATGTGCGATGAAACATATGTTTAAGTATACATTATATTATAAATAATTTATTATAAAGATGATTGGCAACAAATCGTAGGTACTGTTTTTATTTTATACTAAAAATTTTATTTTATATTCTAAGAGAAAATAAATTACAAGTCAGTCCAACCATTCCTGGAATTCTTGATTACTTTCAAATTTATTGGCAACTATACAATTTACCAAAAATTGTTATCTTCGTATCACCATCTTCTCTTGGACTACATCCGTCTTTAAACATCCCATTTTATAGAAATAAATAATTGAATTATTCTCTTACAAGTGTAAAAATCACTGCTACCAATATCCTTCTTTCCCGTGTACTAACGAGCTGAGCATTCATCAGAAGACAATTCATTGTGATTACACAAAACAAAAGGACGATTTTTCGTTTGTATCAATAGAAAGTAAAGAAACAGGAAAAAAGCTGATGGCAAAATTTCCAGATATAACCGCAACATACCCGACGTATTCGAGCGTTTGAGTAAGCAGGCATTGGGTGGGTCCTTTCCTGTCATTGTTATGAGCCGCACCGAATGCGACTGGCAAATGAAAGGAATCCTCCCTTCGTTTTTCTATTTGAAAATGAAAAATCGAGGAATACCAAGATAGGGAAGAAAAAACCACTTTCTGCTCTCCAAAAAGAGTAATGAAGGCCAATGACTTTTAATGTAAGCGATTACAACAACGATGGTGTTTTCAATGGGTCTGCTTTTACCGGGCGTAACAGTGGTTATTAAAGGTTTAACTTTTCGATTGTTCGTGTATAACTAGCATCTTTACAAAATGTTTAAAGCCATAATCAAGTTTCCCTGACGAAAAATTGGGAGTTTTTCTTTAAACAAAAAGTCCTTTAGTGTGTTTATCAACATTTGGTGGTAATCGTTTTCTCTTTGCCAGGTTGTCAATGTTATGTAGCTGCACACGTCTGCGTACCGTTGGCGTTCATTGTCTTAACTATTATTTTGCCTCTAATGTGATGCGATTCATCCGGATTGCTCCATATCATCACCAGCAATTTGTATGAAAATTAACAAGATGAGTGCGTTTATGTTAGCAAACGCGGCATCCCTCTTGATGACACATTTTTCATGCCGCAATGAAAATATACAACAGCCATACTTTAAATATTGGCAAATACAGCCTAATAGCCAAAATTGCAATGAATATCCACTATACACTATTGATGTACTAATGATCGAAATTTTGATCTATATGCTTAGGGTTTCTCAATTTTTTTTCAGTAAAATTTTATATTGTTTGTGACACAATTTATCATAACTCGAAAACAACTCGTCCAATTTTGTTGAAACAAAATTAAAAAAAATGCAGTCTTACATTACCTTCATCTTATTCATATAGCATTTTTCTTATTCATATAGCATATTGATCTATGAATATTTTCCTTATGAACAATATACGGATGATATTCTACTATTAGCTTTCTTGAACACTTGTTGAGTAATAAAAATAATGATTTATAAAGACTTATAAATACTGGGTATTTTCCAACTGGAGTACCTGTAAATTTTTTTAACAAAATTTCCGTGAAGAAAGTTTCTAAATGGACGCGATTGGCAAGTGTGGTATATCTACCTACTTCAGTTTCACGATACAATACGTTCATTTGGCTTTCATCCTTGCTGTGGGAATTTAACGAGAATACAATCATAAAATATAAATAGTCTACTGTTTATTACTTATTTTTGTTTTTAATTCTAAGAATGTTATATAGAAACATTCATAAATTTGAAAAGTTGCAAATATACACACAATTTTAACGATGAAAATCGGAAGTTAAATTGTCAACATTCAGCAAATTTCATTACTGAATTTTCAAATTTTGTGAATTTTACTGCCGATTTTTTCACAATTAATGAAATTATGGAATAAAAATTATAGAATTTTGTCAATTATCGATAAAAAGCCGTTAAAATTCCGGTGCAGTATTTTGAACAGGGGTTTACCAAAATCCGTGTCATAAAATACATTGGGCAACAATGTTTAAAATTCGTTCAATTTAAATAGAAATATTAATTCCTCATTATTATGTAACCCAAATAAAAATGACAAATCTTTGTAAAATTGTATACCATCGCTTAATTATGAATACAAGTGAAATTCATCCACCGATTTTCATGATCTATGTCTCATTTTATTCATAAGATCTATAACATTTAGTAATAAAAAATTTAACACTTTTTTGATATTTTCGATTTTTTATGATTTAAAAAAATAAAATAAAAATATTTAACGAAATACAATTTTTTCCCAACTTTTTTTTTTGTAACTTCAAAATTATTGATCAGATTAAAATTCTATACATGAGTAAGTTGAGGGCAATGCAAATCTCAAATTTTCTCCATTTATTTCAACAAATTCGGACTAGTCGTTTTCAAGTTATGATAAATTACGTGGAGAAATGTCTCAAAAAAATTAAAATTTTACTTACGAAATCATTAAAAAAACCTATCCATAGAATTTACAATTTTGTCCATTTACGTACTTATGGGGCCATAGTGCATCAAATCTATATAATGGTTATTCATTAATTTTTTATTTATATTTAATTTGGTGACCTGTGTAATATATCACCATATCGGCACGTTCCCGGCAGAATGTATTAAGCGACAAAATGGAAATTGTTCAGGAAACGAAAAAAACTTCCTGTCAAGTAGCTGACTTGTGTATTTTGTCGGTTATTACGATTTCATTTGCTTAATAACTCATGACGTGGTTATGCAATGGTTATCGAAATGTGGAGCTTGGCATACATTTTGAGAATATGGAAAAAAGTCATTGTGGCCAAATATGTCGCTTAATACATTCTGCCGGGAACGTGTCGATATCATGTTATTGTTTCTGCATGATACGATACCAAATTTGTTTGAGCGAGACAAGCCTGTAAGCCCCTTAATTCATGAAGTAAATAAGAAATGGTTTCCCATTAGATCCTATGATGGGATTGGGGACAGATTCTCACAATCAGCGAGCCGTGCGCCTTCTAGTTTTACACTCATTTATTGAGACGTACAGCTTTACACCGATTCCGAACGGGACTAAGTACTCGATATCACTAAGCGAGGTGACCGTCGTCGAAAGAAATGTAAGGTGATCCGAGCAGTGATTGAACCCACGTTCTCATGCACAGAAGCCGCGCACGCTAACCGTTGCACCACCGATGGCCGACGGTGCTCCAGCTTTATCACACCGTATCTTTTTAGACATTTATAGGTCTGGTCTCAGACTATCCCTTTTTCCCCACTAGAGAAAGGAAGTTTTTATGGGTCTTAAATCCAATTTGGCAAATTAGTCAGGTATCATGTATATCTCATAAGGAATATATACCGATTTGCAATCAATACTGACGTATTTTACATATCAGTTGAGTTCTTTTACATTTCAATTGACGTGTTTTAAATGTCAATTGATATCTTACATTTCAACTGCTGTCTTTTACATTGCAATTGATGTCTTAAATTTCAATTGATGCCTTTTACATTCCAATTCATGTCTTTTAAATATCAATTGACAATTTTTAAAATTTAAATTGATGACTAAATTTCAATTGATGTCTTTTAAATTTTAACTGATGATTTTTAAATTTTAATTGATGATGTTTTAATTCAATTAATTTAATTCAATTCAAAATTTAATTTGTCTTTTAAATTTGAATTGATGTCTTCTAAATTTGATTGACGGTTTCTTTAAATATCATCTGATGTCTTTTAAATTTCAATTGATGTCTTAAATTTTAATTGATATTTTTATTAAGTTTAATTGATGTCGTTTAAGTATCAATTGATATCTTTTAAATTTGATATGAGTTTTAAATTTTAATTGACGTTTTTAAAATTTAAATATCAATATCAAAAATTTAAATATTAATTATCAATTTCAATTAAGGTATTTTACATTTTAATTGATGTTTACATTTCTTGTTTTAAATTTCAATTGATGACTTCTACATTTCAATTGATGTCTTTTAAATATCAAACATTTAAGAAATTTCAATTTTCAATTGATGTCTTGATGTCTTTTAGATTTCAAATAATGTCTTTAATTTTAAATTGATGTCGTTTAGATATTAATTTTTTTTAAATTCCATTGATGTCTTTTAAATTTAAATTGATGTCTTTTTAATTAGATTCAATTGATGTCTGAAATAATAATTGATGTTTTTTAAATTAAATTGATGTCTTAAATTTTGACACCTTTTAAATTTCAATTGATGTCTTACAATTTAATTTATGTTGTTTTTAAAACGCAATTGATGTCTTTTAAAGTTAAATTGTTATCTTTTAAATATCAATTGGTGTCGTTTAAATTTCAACTGATGTCTTTTAAATTGATGTCTGGCAGCTAGCACGTCTGCCTGGAAGCGAAGTCTCTGAAAATTGACTTGCACAATATTGTTGGATATTCTGAGGGTTTGTGAGAAGCTCTCCTCAATCCCTTCATGGGATACCATTTTTTTTTATTCTGAGAGTTAATTGGAGTTTGGGGACTTTACTTTAGCAACCTTCTTGGACTTAGAAGGTGCCTTACTCATGTGACGTGTGGGACTGTTAGGAACTATCGAGGCTTCGTGTCTGCCCTCACTTCTTGTTGACTGGATTGACCATATGCTTGGCAATTGTATTGTCAATTCTGTTTTGGGTGAATACGAAGTGGGCAAACTGCACGAAAAGGGAAAAATCGTATCACCCAAACGAAATATTAGATAAGTGGTGAACGAACACTTGTTGACTCAAACAACGCATTTCCTTTGAAATACAAAAACAAAAAAAAAAAAATATTTACAAGAACCGAGAAACGTTTACAACAAATGATATATGGTAACCCAAAGCTCATAAAACGATTACGAGAGCAAGATAAAGTTTCCATTAACTGTCTTTTCGCATACGATAAATGAAAATTTTTTTGCGCCAAACGTAATTTTCTTTTAACGCAATCCGGTTATATGACACTAAATAGTATTGATTTTGCACAAATTTGGTTTGTCGATTTGATAGAATAACAAGTTTTAGGAACCGGGTTCAAAAAAAGCTGTTTCAATACTCGATTTTAGAAGACGGTTCCAAATACCGGCACTTACAACCGGGATTGATCTAAAAAAAATGAAAACAATAAATAATTATAAACCTGTTTATTTGAACATCTTTTCTTATTTCGGCACCGGTTTCTAAAAACTGGTCTTGGAACGCCTCGCAAATCTGATTTTTGTCGAACCCAATTCTATTGAACCGTTTCCTCACACTAAACCAAACAACGGTTTCCCATTACATCACATGAAGGGATTTGCGCAGAGCTCCACACAACCAGTGATCTGTGCGCTTTCTAGTTTTACACTAACTGATTCAGTCACTAAACGAGGTGACCGCCGTCTAAAGGAATGTAAGGGATCAAACCCATGTTTTCATGTACAAGAGCCCCGCACACTACCAATGCACCACCGACGGCCAGCACCCATATTAGGCTTTTGGAAAATTGTACTATCTTATATCGTTTTCCGTTTCCGGTAGAACGCTCTTGCGTTTCATATAAATGCATTGTAGTGTACAAAAACTGAAAAACGCGAAATTTAAAATTTTTCAAAATCTAATGTTTTTTCATACTCATTCTCAGAGATAGTTGAATTTTATAAAACTCACAATTGTGTAATTAAATTGAACTTAATAAATTTTGAAAAACTCTGGGGAATTAAATTGAAAATTTATTTTGCACACTAATAAAACCTGACTACGACATCATTGCTCTATATTAAACTTTTTCGCCTTCAAAATCTACACAAGTTGTTCGTTTTCAATGACTGTTATTTTCTAACAAGAGTTACTCGCTTTTAGTGGCTGCCGAAATCGAGTGCATTTTCCACTTCCCTTACTTTGTGAGTCATTTGACGAAAGTAATAAAGGAATAAACGTTCACGACTACCACTGTGCGATGGCTGGTAAAATCCAGTGCAATGATATTCAACCCCTCTAGACCAGGAGCTGCAGCCACACACAACATCAGTGTTCGAGGTTGTGGATTTAGAAAAATCGTAGAAATGGAATTGCATCATTTATGCTTTAAAACAAAATTGCTGTTTTTGCATTTTGTGCCATGAGACAATGGGAACTGAATAAAAGGACAAAAAAAAAACAAATAACAAACTCCATTAGTACAACGTTATGCAATCCATTCCATTCCCAGCCATCCATTGAGTACAAGGAGCAAAGCAAAGCAAACCAACCATTCATCCATACATCGAGTTATTCATCCATCCATTCATTCATTTGTTCCTTCACTCATTTATTGCAATTTTTTTTCCTCTTTATGTTTCTCTCTTTTCAGTGAGCTAAAGTCCTTTGGTTGATTTTTTTGTAGTCTTTTCTTTTTTGCTTCGTACCTTTTCTGTCTTGACTCGCACCATCGACTTGTTTTTAAAACACAAGTGTAGTTTTTGCGCGATGCTTCTGCTGTCGTATTAAACGAACATCGTTTGGGGTTTGTTATAATTCAGATGGATTTCAGTTTTACGATATTTCAAGGGAGTATGAGCTTCCAAATGGTGTAGTTGGCTCGTTTATAAAGAATTATGATCCAAGTTGATTTTGGTTATATTCCCTTCGTACTTTGATTTTTTTTAAATCGGGTTCCTTTCAGATTTTTGCACTTAAAATGAATGGCTCAAACAAGCTGCAACTCGTGTTTTTTCCATTTTGTCAGTTTTACTTCAATTCAATTTTGTTACAATTACTTACTTAGGTGGGCTCATACAACCCAAAGGGATCAAGGGCCTTGCAAAATGGGGATAGCATATTTCTCCAACCGACTCGATCTTAATGCACTGAAAAAACTGTATTTTGTTGTTGTTTGGGTGCAAATATAACGTGTTTTGTAGCTTGTAACAAATATACAATACTTGTGTCCAAACGCATTGTGTTTGATATTCAATATAATATGTTTGGGACACAATGATTAATAGGTTATAATACATATATGTATTTGTGACTCAAATTAATCTTCGTTTGTTGAACATTTCTGAAAACAAAATCGTAAAGGAAAATAAAGAAACAAAAAGCAGCAGACCTTCAACTCACTGAAACAATGCGTGGCAAACATGTACATGGTTCCTGCAATATATTGCTGGGGCTGTTATTTTTCAGAGTGTTTAAGTTTACTTACCGGCTTGAACCTGGAGACCATTATTTTGCCAACTAAAAATCCGCAACCGAATTCATGCTTTTTCTGATGACAGCTGTGGTATATGTCACAGTTCTTCCTTGTACAGCCATGTGCTGTCCATCATATCTCCTGGATATGATGCCTTATAATTCTCGAGGACATTTTCCATTTGGTCCTTATAGTGTCGGGAGTGTCGTCAAGCAAATAATCCTACTCATTTTGATAATAAATGACAAGTATTTCTGCCAGATGATTTCTGAAGAAATTATTTGGTTTTAAAACACCAAGTTTCTGAAACAACTTCTCATTACAGCATCGACTGTATGGATTGTGTAATAAGTGTGTCTCGTTGCTCTAGGATGTTCTTTACTGATGATGTTCTTTTACAATCTTAGCTTAGTGACATAGTAGTTATAGTTTGATGGTAATATTTAATAATAGGGTGGCTCATAATTATTATACAGTAATCCCTCCATCTCCCCTTTTAATTAATAGTACATAGAATTGTAAAGCAAGTTAAAACTAGTATTTTACAAAAATTCAATATTTTAATATTATTATTGACATGTTAAAGTTTAGTGACAATTCAGTTTATAATGAAATAATAACAAATACTTATACCTATAAAATATGGAATTTAGATTCGAGATCTTAGAAAGTAAGAGTTTCTGCGATACTTTTTCCCATTGTTTTACTATTTTACTATTTTTATCGTGGTATTTCTTGTTCATATTGTTGTTTTTAGCTAATAAGGGAATATATTTTCAGCATTTCAGCACATGTTTCAGCATTTTTATAAAATTTATTTCTTCCAGGAACTAAGGTTCTTGTTTGTCTTCCCATTAACAATACCGTTGGGGAAAATTCTGAATTTTTAATTGGCGTATTCCTGTACTCTAATAACGCTTGCCATATGTTGGAATTATCTTCTTTACATTTAAGAATCAACTTTTTAGCAATTTGCACCATTCTCTCTGCAAATCCATTAGATTTCGGATACCGTGGACTAACCGTTGTTATCTTAATATCTAATGAGTTTGCCCAAGTTTTGAATTCAAATGATCCGAATGGAACATTATCTGCAATTATTTCCCGTGGGTTTCCATAAATTGAAAAGGGTATTAAAATTTTTTGAATTAATGCAAATGCGGTTTACTTTGCAAGAGGAATAATATCCAAATATTTCGAAAAATTGTCGCCTATAACCAAATACTCCTTTCCTAAGACATCCATTACATCCATTGCAATTTTTTCATAAGGACCGCTAATAAGGGTTCTTTTATGTTTGCCAAACGAAACTTTTGGCATTCATTACACTTTACTATCATGGATTCTATATCCTGATGCATATTAGGCCAATAAAGAAGTTGTCGTGCTCTTAATTTTGTCTTTTCTACTCCCAAGTGAGATCTATGTAATTGATCCAAAATCATATTTTGTAAATTGTTGGGAACATAAAGTCTATCATCGAAAAACAATAACCCATCCTCCAAAAATATATTATTTCTTATTTTCCATAAACATCTCATGTCATTTGGTAACTTATTTTTATCTACTGGCCATCCATTTAAACAATATTTTACTATTTCATTTAAAGTATTGTCTTTTTTGGTAGATTCTTGAAACAATACTTTTTTCTATTATCACTAACATTTATAGTATGTATCATTTCATCTAACCCTTTTATTTCTTCTCCTTCTTCAATTTCTGTTGAAAAGCTTCTCGATAGCCAATCTGCTAAATATAAAAATTTCCCTGGTAAATATGTAAATGACAAGTTATACTTTTCCAATTTCAATTTCATTCGCTGAAGTTTTGCTGACCGTATTTTATTATAATCTTTTTTCATTATTCCCAGCAATGATTTGTGATCAGTAATAATTTCAACACTTCTTCCATAAATATATATATGAAATTTTTTGCACCCAAATACTACCGCTAGCATTTCCTTCTCTCTCTGTGCATATCTAATTTCAGCATCACTCAAACTCCTCTAGAAGCAAAACATACCGGTCTACCATCTTTCAGTAAGGCACAACCTAATCCATACATAGAAGCATCACTTTGCAACGTTATCTTCTTATTTCTATTAAAAGGTTTCAACAGAGGGGCTTCGTTTAAATTTCAGTTTTTAGTTTTACAGTTTTCCAGGACATATGACGATGCACATGTTGAATTCGGTCAGAAAATTCGTGTGTAGTTTTGGGGTATACGTACATTTTGTGGGACAAATCCCCTTTAATATGAATATATGTATGCAGTTCTGGATTGTGACACATTTACTTTCCAGTTTTAGAATCCAATTTCGTTGACATTTCTTGTTTTCTTTTCCGTTTCGCTTAACTTGCATGCCCAATTACTGTAGACATCATCATGTCCATGGACGCGACAAACAAATTTTACATCGCTGCGAGAAAGTACGTGACATTCTTGACCAGTTGAATAATGTAGTAAATTTGTGGACAAATATTTCATCTGCATAGAGTAAGTTCATCCGTAGCACAGTAAGGAAGTGTTTTTTTTTTGGTTTTATGTTAGAATTTATTGGTATACAACTGCACAAGAGAACTATTAATTGTAATAGGACGAAAATCGTTAACATTTTTTTATACCTGGCACGTTATATAAATTACGCTTTTCTCCGCCGTCAAAAGCTAAAATTAAACCAGTTGAAATTAATTGTAGTTACAAATTTTCACTTCTAATTTGATACTTTAATGAAAACAGGTGATTGGTGTCAGTTGACAATGAAAAATCGGAGTTGAAATTCAAATGTAGGTCGTATTCCCCAGCATTTAAAACTATAGTTAAATTTTATTTTAACAGTTAAATTTTATTTTAACAGCAAACATTTTTTTCTATTTATAAACGAGCAATTAGTGTCATATTACAGCAAATGTACTGCCATTGTAACAAACTATTACAAGTATCGTTTAAATAGCTGTTAAATTATTTACTAAAATATCGATGCCACAGTTGATCGTCTTTGAAGTTGAAAATTGTTAGTTGAAAATTGTTAATAGAAGTAAAACAAGCAGCAAATTAAATTTCAATTCTTTTTGATTGATACTAATGACGTATAAATTATGTTTTCTGTTGATTGCATCGAACGAAAATACGCATTCCCTTTTATTTCTGTCTGCCTTATGTTCAACCAAGGAGTAACATACAACAGCAACTCAAATTCTTTGAAATTTCCTACTATCTCGGCGGCCGCAAGATACCGCTAAGAGAGAGATGGAGACTCTTATCTATTGCTCTATGCTTGGCTAAAATAGTAATCACACGCGAAGGAAATATATCTTTTGTGACGCATAATCAACGTTGACCGCGACGTTTCACATCTTTACCAAAATTAAAACGTTTGTTGCAAAAAGCATCATCCAATGCGCCACAAATTAATTTACCCCAAAATTTTTATAATTTGCTTTTGCAGCAAACATAGAAAACGTTTGTGAACATGTGCCAAACGAACAAGAGCAATGATCACTCTCTTAAATTGTTTCCCATATACAGGGTGATTCAGGAAGTTCCGGACAAATTTCTCCAGCGTATTCCTTGGCTCATTTCATGAAGAAAAGTCCACTAGGACCATGTCCGAAAATGCAATGGTGCGAAATGGCAGCGGGTTCAAAATTTTTGGATTGTTGGTCGGAGGGTAGTAGGGTAAAGTTGCTAACTTCTGAGCCAGTGGTCGGATTTTTTTGTTTTTGGGCCTTTGAGAACCATAACATTCAGGTATTACTATTTGTCGGGCAATGCCAGCAAAATCTTGGTAGACGCGCGTCTTAAAATCGTGGTTCCTCGGGTTCTGCTCAATATCGGGGATATTCTAAGCATAGATAAAGTAAACTAATAGATGAAGCACAAGTGTTGGGAAAATTTAAGTGTGCGGGGTAATTTTCTAGATGTCGTTGAAAACAATAAATGGGATTTTTTTTGTTCCAAAAAAGTCAAAAAATTGGACAAAAAATTCTAAAATTTCATATCAAAAAAAAAACATAATTTTCAACAAAAATATCACTTCGAAAACAGTTGTAGTGGTGTCCGTATATGGTTATTTTGCCATGACTTAAAAAATTACACACAGTGTATCTGATGGCCATCGAATTGCAAAGCTATGTCACCACCGACTATGTTCTAATAAATTGGTTCTTCCTCGGGTTCAGCTCCAATTCCTTATTGAGAGTCCTCAGACACTCTAACAGTTTTGGCATCTGCGACCACAGGAGTTGCTACAGTTTTTGGGCTGGGAAGTTTTTAGATTAAAAAAGCGTTCCGTCATGTTCATGTTTGGGCGGTCTTACGGGGTTTCTCTTATTGATATCCCAACACCGACCTCTTGGCTTTGAATATATTCTTTTATATAAAATCATTTCAATTTTGTCATATATTTCCCTTGGTTAAATTACATTCACAAAAATATCCCACAATTTTGAATAAACGTCAATGAGAATTATGGGAAACTTCGATGAAAGTGACAGTAGTACAGGACAGCACCTAGTGAACAAAGTTGACAATGGGCGCGCTATATCTATTATTTCCTTTGTCTATGATTCAAAGCACTAAAATATATTTGCATTCAAAATTCATAAAACTGCTTATTTTTATAAGGGTACACTTCTATTCGAAATACGAGGGCGGGTCAATAACTCCTTGACTTTTCGAACTTTTCTTCGTAGGTATATGAAATGCAACATTGCTCCCATCAAGTACCACCTGTAAATAGACTACTGTCAAATTTTGAGTAAGTTCCGTCATTTACTTTGCGTTTAACAGCTGTTAAAAACCTACAACCTCGTACATTTTTTAAAAATGGACAAAGTGTATTTCGAGTGCTCATTAAACATTATTTTTTGCGAAAAAAACCGTCAATCAAACCAAGGAAAAGCTTGATAAATACTATGGGGACTCTGCACCATCGATTTCAATGGTAAAAATTGGTTTACTGACTTTCGTTGTGGTCGCACAAGTACAAATGTCGCTGAACATTCTGGACGGCCAATTGAGGTCAATTCACCCGAAAATGTCGAAAAAATCCACGTTATGGTGTTGGCCGATCGAAGAGTAAACGTGAGATTGTTGATGTCATAGGCATTTCATATGGCAGTGTGGTATCGATTTTAAATGGTCAGTTGGGTTTAAGAAAGCTGTCTGCAAGATGGGTGCCGCGTTTGCTCTCAATTGACTATAAACGTTCGGGTGCGCACGTGTATAACCTAAATGGCAAAATTCCATGAATTGGGCTACGAATTGGTTCCTCATCCGCCATATTCTCCGGATTTAGCCCCCAGTGAATATTTCCTATTTCCAAACCTAAAGAAATGGCTCGGTGGAAAGAGATTTAGCTCCAACGATGAAATTATTGTTCAAACAAATGCCTATTTTATGGGCGTCGAAAAATCCTATTTTTTGGAAGGGATACAAAAATTGGAGAAACGTTGGACAAAGTGTATAGAACTAAAAGGAGATTATGTTGAAAAATATTTTTTTTTTTGCAAAAAAAACTGTGTTTCATTCAAAAAGTCACAGACTTATTGATCCGCCCTCGTATGCTATGAATAAAGGCTTATTCCACGGTAGTTGGTACAGAGACTCGGGTCATCTTTTTTAAATATGGGTCATACTACACTGAGACTTTAATCGCCTTACCAAATTTTGCTAATGAGCTGATGCATGCACCTTATCAGCTCAACGCCGCCCCTGCCTTAAACAGCTGCGCTCCGTTGAAACCTGCTGAAAACAAAACGTGACGGACAACAAAGAAACAAAAAAGCATCAGATCTTCATTCAAGAAAGCAATGCTTCCAAACATACATATATGTACATGGTTCCTACATCAATAAGTTGCTGGGGCTGTTGTTTTTCAGCATGTATGAACTTCTCATACATTAACTAAAACAATTTTTTTGTAATATGAACCTGGGAAATCATAGTTGATCATTGTAGGTGTAAAATCTCCTGTATAACATTGGTCAAGTTGAAAGATAAATTTACCTCCACATTCAAGAGGTTATAAATGATGATGGCTACCTGAACAAATAAACTAATGGATCTAATTTACAGCGCTGTCATAGAAGTCCCCAAATAATACAAATACTATATCTTTTATTTTATATGTTATATTTATTTTTATATTTTATTATATGATGTGGTCTTCATTTCCCCCCCCAAATTTTTCACTGTGTTGTAAACTTTCATCTAATTGGCATGATGCATATGCAGAAGACGTAGGGAAAAAGATACACACAAAGAGAAGACCCATATCTGGTGAGTGGTCACAATGGGCTGTGGTTGAATCCATTCATAAAAGATAAACTTGAATGGCAGAAGACAACAGAGCGCCAAACTCAACCCTGAGTAGTTTTTCTGGATGATGATGACGAATCTGATGATGCTGCTAGCAAGATGAAGTATAAAATGCTTGCTGCAACCAACAGTTGCTTTCGACTGCAACATCTGTGCACAACAACTCTCTTACAGAACGTGCAAATATTTTAATGGCTATTGCGCGTCCCTCATTCAAGTTGACAGACTTATCGTCGTCTTCGTCATATATGTACGAATCTCTCCCAACTGCTTCAGTTTTTGCATTAAGAGTACTTGTCAACGTTTTTTTTTTGTAACATGGTTCGGCTTAGATATTCCTCCTGCTTTCATTGCGTTGAGTTTTCTTAAAGGAATTATAATCTAAAAAAAAACAGCAAGAATTCTACAATTATTACACACAAGAATGTCTTTAAATCTGTAAATTTTTGTTCATCTACTTTTTACTCGCTTCCCTCCTATTTCAAGTGGGCTGATGGATGGCAGTCGGCCGGATTTGTTTGTTCAAAGAACAAAACACTAAACCTCCAGAAATCTGTGGGTTGTTATTTAGTGGTGGGTCTACAAACGCCTATAATGCTGTTCCATTAAAAATAAAAAATAAAAATAACGAAAAAACCCAGTAATGTACGAAATGACTCTTATAGCTTAAGAGTCACTTTTTGCTTCGTTTTTTATGCCTTGAAGAAGAATTTTTGTTCAAAATGTTTTTGAATAAAGTTAATGAGCTTAACAAATACAAAAGTGAAGTGGTGTGTGTGGTGATGGCGGGAATGTTTCTGATGGACCCTCTGGCTAGTTTTGGAATTGCTAAGAAAAATAGAAACAATAGAAAAAATAGAAACACAAAAAACAATTTGCAATTATTTGTACAAACTTTTTTGACACTATTGTTGTGTTGGAGATATTCGTGTCGCATTTTGCCCAAGTGTCAGCTACGTGTTACAGTTTATTTAAATGTGAAAATTAACTTTTGGCTTTAAACGCTTATAAAGTTTAAGAAAATGCCCTAGGTTTTTCAATTAAGCAAATTCACTCAACATAATGTGTTAGTAAAAAACATGGTTTCCCATTATATTTCACAACCACTGACCTGTGCGCTTTCTAGTTTTACACTCCCTGATTGGGACCTACACTGTTACACCGGTTCCGAACGGTATTTTGAGAAGCATCATCGAGGCTAAATACTCAATAGTATCACCGTCACAAAACGAGGAGACCGCCGTCGAAAGAAATTTGAAGTAGTCAAAGCAGGACCACGCACACTACCATTGCACCACCGACAGCCGAAATGCTGAAACAGTAGACTTTTTTGCCTGCAACAATAGTAAACTTTGCCTGCTAAAAATGGGGAAAGCGCTGAATGAAATGATGATCAGACATACGGTTGGGAAAATGATTGTCTATTGGAACAACGTTGCAATAGCTATACGGTTAAGTATTCCAGTACCCTAACGGGTATCCTCCAAGGTAGATTATGGTCTTTGAGCTGATGGGCGGCTAAAAAGGGGCAGTGCATATCGCCCCAGACCGAGGTAGTAATTTTTTCACGAAGGTATTAAATACCTACACGCAAAGAAAAAACTCGTTCCTCCTAAACGAAATCTCAGATAACTGAATTTCGTTTGGGGACTGTAGTTGGGAGAAACGAACTTATGTTAAGCCACACATGTAATTTGTTTGGGAGAACCGAAAAATGTTTGCAGCAAACGAGTTATGAAAAACATAAGCTGAAAAAACGTTTGCGAGAAACGAAAAACTGTTCCGCCAACTGTTCCCACAGTTACAGCAACCGAGATGTAGTTCTCCCCGAACTGAAAAATCGTTTGCGGGAACTGAAAAACGTTTGCAGTAAACGAGTTATGAAAATTAAAGCTGAAAAAACGTTTGCGAGAAATGATAAACGGTTCCACCAACTGTTCTTTCGATTACAGCAACCGAGTTGTAATTAAAACTTTTATTTAGGGCTTCCATAAGCTCTTGTTTGTTTAAATTTCCAACTTTTATGATTGAGGTTTTAGCCATTAAGTTTGTTTTAAAAAAAAGTTGGCATTTTTGTCTATTTTTTCACTGTATACCTACCTACACGTCTCTCTAGGTTTGCTTTTAAATAACAACTAAAAGCGCAGCAAACTACAACGGCTCAATTGCCCATCCAAGATATATCGACAAGGTAGAAACATTAGAGTATGTCATCACTTTAATGTGTATGCGTGAGTGTGTATGCCAAACGAGTGGATAATACTATGTATATAGTCGACAAAATGAGAGAATGAGCGACATTTACGTTCTTCGTAATCTGTGCTCTCATTAGAAAAATGGCTAATTTCAGTTATCGCAAACGGTTTTTTGCAAAAGAGTTTGCGATATATGAGTTTATTTGGGAGAACTACATGAACGGTTGCGATTAATAAATTAATAGAAATCAATCAAAGTATTGTTGTGGCAACCGAGCAATAAACGTTTTTTTTCTTTGCGTGTAGAGTTCTAGAAATAAGCTTGAAGAGTGTGCCAAGTATCTGGGTGTTATTTTGGACCGGATGTTTAGTTTTAGATCCAGCATAGTTATACACTTGGAAAAGGACTATAGTGTGTAAGTAGTGTCTTTCTCCGATAATGTTTCACTGGATCTGTACAGCGGTGGTGACACCGATAATGGTCTATGGCGTTAATGTGTGGTGGCAAGTGCTTAAGAAAAACCCATACTGTATACTACAACATCAGGGGTGATCGAATTGAGGTTGCGGTGGCAACAACCGAATTGAGGTTGCCACAACTGAATTGAGGTTGTTACGACCGAATATAGTCGTCACAACTGAAATTTGGTTGAAGCAACCTCGTTTCATAATTGATTCGGTTGTGATAACTGAATCTTGAATTATCGTACATTCGTTTTGTCAACCAAATTTTCTTAAATTTCGGAAATTGGTACAAATTCGGTTGAAGTAATTCAATTCAGGTGGAACAACCGAATTTGACATCAATTCGGGTGTAACTACCGAATTTGGTATCAATTCGGTTGTAGCTACTGAATTTGGTACAAATTCGGTCGCAATAACCGAATTAACCCTTAAGTCGGTTGCAATGACCGAATTTGGCGTCAATTCGGTGGCTGTAACTGCATTTTTCACGAATTCTGTATGTACAATCATTTTCAATTCGGTTACAACAACATAATTCTATGTATTTAAAACTTGAAGAACGAATGAGGTTGTGACAACCTTTAATGAGGTAGTGTTAACAACTAATGAAGTTGTGTCAACCTCTGATGAAGTTGTGTCAACCACTAATAAGGTTGTGTCAACCTCTAATGAGGTTGTGTCACCCTCTAATGATGTTGTGTCAACCTCTAATGAGGTTGTGTCAACCTCTAATGAGGTTGTGTCAACCTCTAATGAGGTTGTGTCAACCTCTAATGAGGTTGTGTCAACCTCTAATGAGGTTGTGTCAACCTCTAATGAGGTTGTGTCAACAACCTCTAAACCGACTATTTCTGTGAGTGCGCCACTCCCACCGTTATACTGAATATTACACCTGTT